>CAVNYN010271587.1:0-24398 GCA_963692815.1 Nyctanthes arbor-tristis | reverse complement strand
TGTCAGGAATAACTAGGGTCTATTATAATAACTTTGTTATAACAAATCCCAAACGGAGTGCTAGATTGGAAAGGAGTTAAATTATGAATTATAATTTGCGACGAGTCATCATTTTATTGGTTGTTTTTGCAAAAAATTAATAATTACGGCTTGATTTTTACTTTTTGACATTTTTAAAAAAATAAAACCAATAAAATGATGCCGTATGGCAGATTATAATTCAAATTATAATTTCATGCAGTTGTCAAACACGCTGGTGCATTGAAAATTTGGAGGAAAGAAGCAAGAGAATAAGATTATTTTAATTGAAAATTTATGTATAGAAAAAAGAGAAGGAACAGTAAAAAAGATGAGAAAGATAGAATGAAATTAAAAAATAATGATAAAATAGTAGTAGAAGAAGTAGATGTGGAGGTGTATTTTGAGACTTTATACGGGACACTATGAGGGAAATATGAGAAAAAAACAGTGTAAAAGAGATAAAAAGTGATTAAAAAATTAAAAAAAAATGAGGTTATAAGACTCATTTGATTTGTTGAGTCCCTCTTTCTTAAATGAACTAAGTCCGTTCCTGATGGCATTAGAGATGCTTATGTGTTCCATCTTCAAATACCCGTAAAACCCCTATTTGCTCTCATTGTTTCAGCAAACAAAAACAACACCATTCTCCACAATTTATTTTTTTACTATAAAAAAACTCAACAATTTAAACTTATATCAACCACATATTTTTATTTTTTCACAATTATTTATAATCTCTCTCTATTTTTTTCATACATCTTGAACAATAATCTCTTTTTGAGTATCCACATTGATAGTGTTAAAATTAACTATCCGTATAAGCAAAAAGTAGAGTTTTTAGTGATTAATAAAAGACACTTAAGCAAGTTAAATTTAACTATTAATTTGTGACACACTGGTTATTATAACTAAGAGTGTTAAATTTAATCATCAATTTAATAGTCAAAGGGTGAGCCAATCTCAATTTAATTAAAATAAAAAAGAAGAAATAATACCACATAGGAGCATTCATATTGGTAATGCTAAAGTATGTTGTTAGTAGAGTAGTTAGTTAACAATTCAAAAAACAACTTACATTGGTAGTGTTAAAATATGTGTTAAAAGCATTTAATTTAACAAATTGTTAGTTTTATTATTAAAATTAACAATAAACTTAACACTTTATGTAGTATTATTTCTTTTTTTATTTTAATTAAATTGGGATTGACCCACTGGTTGACTATTAAATTGATTATTAAATTTAACACTCTTAGTTAGAATTACAAATGTAGTACAAATTAATAGTTAAATTTAACTTGCTTAGATGTTATTTAAGGATCATTAAAAACTCTATTTTTTTCTTATGTGGATAGTTAATTTTAACACCACTAATATAGGTTATTTTTTGAGTTGTCAACTAATAACTCCATTAACAACCTACTTTAGTACTACTAATGTGAATGTTCTTAGCATTACCAGTATAAATGCTCTAAAAAACTTACATTCTAACTACAAAGAACAAGCCCTAACAAAATAAAACTGAACCTTAGAAAGATAAGGCTAGAGAATGCGGCATGATATCTTTTCCCTGAAAAATATAAGCCCCAATTGGATCAGATTCAACATATCCACATCTCCTTTCAGTGTCTAGCAATGATAATCATTGGAGTTTTTGAAATTGCCCAGCGGTCGAAGGGTACAATCACTGACAAAAATTTTCTCCTCCCAGCTGGGTCCCACCACTCGTCCTTCATGGGGGGCTGTCATTGGACAGCCTCCACGTGGGTCCCTGCTAGGAGGAGAAAGGAACTGCAATCACCGGGGAACACTCTAGGTTCAAATTATCGGTCCAAGCCTCCCCAGTTTTGTATTGAATCGCTTTTCTGCAAGATCAACGTCTCCCGCATTAATGAAATCCTATGGAAATCTCAACTCTCCTATTCTTGAACATTCAAATATTATCAATCAAATATGTCTAACTTCCAAGATTCAGCTCAAATATAGACAATGTTTTGGCAACCATTTAAATTTTACCTAGATTTGTCAATCACTTTAAATTTTTCCGATCTTAGACACATAACAACACACTATGTTCGACAACTAGTTTTAATTGGAGTAATTTTTAAATAGATTTAAAATTTAAATTTTGTGTAAGTGTTGTTATGTAATAATATTATGTGGAGATAATAATTAAAATGACGTGAAAAGTTACATCACATTAAATATGTGGTTTAATGATTTACTGTCATGAGACAGAAATTTGAAATTTAAATTAGTTGATAAATAATAGTAGTTTTTAATTGGTAACCAAAAAAAGTGACAGTGAATAAGGCTTTTCCAGTAGCCCGCACATTGAACGTCCTTTTTGTCATTAGGAATAGTGTTATAATAATCATTGGAAAGGAAAAAGCTATTAATACTGCTTGGGTCACATAATCAGCTACATAATTTGCTAAAATGACCAATTTGCCCTTAATAATGAGTTGCAGCAATTTCTGAGGAAAAATTCTATTTAGACAAATAGGTAGACAAAAAATGTGATAAAATGGAGATGTTGCCTGTGTGATAATCATTGATGAAAAGATAGTGTGACGTGTTGAAAAAAACGGATGATACCATGTGTTAATTTTGCTTAAATTTTTATAATTGTTTTGTTCAAGTAGTACAACTCATTACTGAGAGAAATCATTCTCCCAAAGTTAGTCCGAGCCCCACTAAAAAATTCAGAAGCCCCAAAACTCCCATTTTGTGCACACCCTGTCTTTCTCCTTTCTCTCTCTATGAAAATCACAAAACCCCTCCCCCATGCCTTTGCTAGTGAACCGTCCAGTGTCCGGAGAAAAAATCGGGCAAAATTCGAAAACAACCCAACTGAAAACCCCAAAATTCGAAAGCCCACCGATCCCCAATTCAGAGAAATCGCGAACCTTCCCCAACTATCTTCTTCCCACTTCTCCAGCCCCTTGTCGGAGCCATTGTTATTGCCAGAGCTAGGAGTAGACAAACCCCAAAATTCGAAAGCCCGCCGACCTCTAACTCAGAGAACATCGCGAACACCCCCCAACCATATTCTTCCCACTTTTCCACTTATAGCTTTAATTCCGTCGAAATCAAGATACTTTGGTGATTCGTTCCTAATTAGTATTTGTCAACTTAAAATTTCTAAATACATTGCCAAAACATCTTTAAGCCAAAAACCAATTTTAGTATGTATACATCAATCCAAAAGCAATATAAGAATTAAAAAAGGAAAAAAACATTTTAATGCCTTCTCTCTGTGATCTTTTGAGTGAACAAAAAGAAGATATAGAGCGAAGCAATGGTAGAAATGAAAAGAAGCAAAACAAACTCTCAAGGTATGGTGATAGATAAGGTTATCTCATGATAAACTTTGTGAAAAAAACCAATTTTGGGTATCAGCAATATCATGAATATATATCATTGTTAGTGCGGTGTCGTCCCCCTTGTCCCGCCCCTTGCTGGACCCGGGAGTGGACGAACTCTGACAAGAAGCAGCCCGGCTAAAAGACAAGGAAACATCTTGCTCAAGAAGTGTAACTGATTGACAATGAGAAATTGGTGGAATGTCGATGGCAACAGCGAAAAGTGTAACTTTGAAGCCGCCCTTTGCTCTAAAAAGTTTCTCCAGATGTGGAATGTCAGTGGAATTCACCTGGGTTTTTTATTTGAAAATTCAATCCCGCATATTAGAGCATCTCCAATAGGATAGGTCTTCCCAAAAGGTCATACACATATAAAAAATAAAGTGGACACCACATATTTCATATTTTCTTTTAATTTTCTTTTTCTTTTAATCACTTTTCTCTCATTTACACCACTTTATCCTCACTTGTCTTTCCCAAGGTTCAAAACCATACATTCATCTCCCCTTCTCCACTATTATTTTATCATTATTTTGAATTTCTATCTATCTCTCTCCTCATTTTCACTTTTCGTGTTTTTTTTCTCTACACCCTTTCCACACACTCATTCAATTTAAATAATTATCTCCTCACAATCTCTCTCCTCTATCACTTTTATCTCCACCTTTACCATTAGAGATGCTCTTAAGAGCAAATTAGTCATTATAACGTATTATGTAATTGATTTTGTAACTGAGCCGCTACTAGTAGCGGAACTCTATTGGAAAAGTTTTGTGCTGAAAGATATTTACCGGTCAATTCATGGTTCATATACAGCGGATAGGGTCCTTTCAAGAAAAGTTCATGGTTGTTAGGGGTATTTTTGACACCTATGAGAATCTTTTGATGCATCTGCACATGGTATTTTGTAATGGTTTAATTATGCAAATGGCCCCTAACCTTTGGCTTTACTTTGTAAGTGACCCCTAACCTTTTATTTTTTCGTGAACATCCTTATCATTTACTGATTCTTTTGGAGAAGGCCCTTACCGTCCAGTTCCCTCCAAATTCACTGTTAAAGTAATGCGTTGCTCACAATCTTCTTACCTCCAGGGGTATATATGTCTATTAAGTTATTAAGATGCTTTATTGGTTATTATTTTTAATCAAAATGGAAAAGTCCACCATCTCTCCTTAGAAACGCATCATGGTTTCTATTAGTGTGAAAATCTTAATGACTTTAAGGCATCTTGGATAAATAGAAACCAAGGTGGAAGGTTTTTCACTTGTTGGATCCGTCCAGTAATTTCTCAATTTATCATATTTAACAAATGTAATGTATTTGGATAAACCATGTGAGTCGACTTCTCGGAAAAAAAAAACAAATACCCAACAAAATTTTGAAAATATTTCCAATAGTCACAACAATCTTAACATGCAAAGAATACCCCCAACTGGAAAAAGAATGCTCAACCTAGTTCACATTGATCCAAGACCTATAGAAAACTCGTAATGCAGCAATGGAAACCCAATAAAATCTTTAAACTATATCCAAATAGTCTTGTGTTGCATTATTTTAATGGGGAATTTGGATTGGAATTGGGCAATAAGGGCCATCTCCGAAGGAGTAAGCAAACGTTAGTGGTGTCCAGCACATGAAGGTTAGGGCCATTTGCAAAGTGAAGGCAAAGGTTAGGCATTGTTTCTGTAATTAAGCCAATTTGTAATCTAACTTAACTTTTTGAGATTATCATATTACTTTTGAATATTTTTGTCAATCACAACCAATTAACTAATATTAATTCCCAAAAAAGTCTAGTGCACTCCAAAATTTGGCGTGTACACACACACAATAAGTTATATCTGCCATGAGTTTTATCGAAGACCATGTGGCATCATTTGATGATAGGGTCAAGCGCTGGGCTCAGCTTACTTGTAGAACTTTGATCTTTAAGTTATTTTAAGATTTTAAATTTTCAAAAAAAAAAAAAAAAAGAGAAGAAAAAGATTTTAAGTAAAGTGAGCCTATTAATGAGTCTATTTTGCATAAATTAATTTATAATAACATCTACCAATGCAATCTGTGGAGTAATTTTGATGATCTTTAATTAACTTTGATCATAGCTATATATAGTTGCATGTCAACGTTTAAGCCCATGCTGTCAATACAATTCCTATCGGATCATCTTCCAAACACTCAGAGAGACAGTGGTTAAAATTACCTTTATATGTTGTCAAAGGTTTGAAAGAATATAAGACGAAAGAATTTTGTATCAACGCTATGGACGTATGTCAAGACTAGCTATAAACCATGATTGAAAAGTTAAAAATTATCGATTCCCAACTACTGGAGTCTACATTAACTATATACACATCATGCTTCGCTAAATTTGTGTACGCTTAAAAGCACATTATTTGCAATGCTATTCAATGTTTGAATTTGATTCTTCTGTGGAAGATACAAACGTTTTTCCTTTTTCTTTTTTAAAGACAATACAGAAAATATTACTGCCCAATATAACACGAAAAAGGGCAGCTCTATCCACTTTTATATATGGAAGTCTTGTTTTTAAACAGTTACTCAGACTTCAAGTACGTACTTGGCATATTATGAGTATCGATTTCTTGTATCTTTCTTCAATGTCTCACAAATTCCTCCAGCTTCGGGTTGATAGGTCGGATCGGGTTGGTGATTTAGAATTTTAGATGCTCATGACCCCAAAGCAAACCATGTGTCTTTAATTACCTGGCAACCAGACACACCTATTTGGCCACATATTTCCACGTTTAGTCCACACTTCTAAAGCCACTTCACACACATTCTCCACGGGTACTCCTTCGCTCCCTCTATATATAGCTTTATACCTTTGCTTTACTCTCTAAGCTGAGCCTACACAGCTTTTAGTGTTTTTTTCCTTTTTCTTTTCACTCCAAAGTGTCGGAGATCAATTCTCTTTTCCCAGAATTAGAATATCGAAATGGTTTCTTTCTCAGAGATTATCAGCTTGAAGTACAAGCTGCGTCATCGCAATCTGCAAGGTGAAAGATGTACTAATCTTTATGGCAATTATTCTGTTAACATGCTGGCGCTAGAAGCAAAAGACGGGGATGGTGACGACGATGATGATGCAGATTATGACTACGCCCCGGCTGCATAACCTGAAAATTCAGCTGATGGCAATTGGCAAGTATATGGTAATGTAATTAATTCTAGTCTTGAATAAAATCTTATACAGGTGGTTTCTTGAAAACCCTAGTTTTGGCCTCTCATATGTCAAACCCTAGATTTGCTGTCTTATATAGCGAATATATATGTATGAATTGTACTAATATTTTGAGTAGTTTCTGATTATCTCTTTTGCTTATCTACAAATTTGCTCTCTATATATATTAATCCCTTCCCCTCCCTTCCTTTACTGTTCTTGGCTTCTTGCCTCGAAATATTTAGTAATTTACCAAGGTATATGTGTGAGTACAATAACTTTTAGAAGAGTTACGTAATTACATGACTAGGTATAATTATCAGAAGAGTGTTATAGATTAACAAGTTAACCTCTGCGTTTTTATTTTATTTCCTTTTTTCATCGAGGGTACTTATTAAATATAAGAAGTAAACAAATATGTATACAAATTTTAACGAGACTTTAAATGTCAGAAGAGTGCTGCCCTAATTAGATATGTCAATCACTACTAGAAACGGGAGCAGTAAGGCGAAAAATAGAGGCGACAAAGGTATGTCTTTTGTAATATTGTTTATGGCGGTTCCTAATTTTTCCCGGAGGCTGTACTGCGAATGAACAGTCTGAAAATGTATAATCAAACAGTAAGTTTTATATTAATGATAATATATATGTATTTATGCTTAATTTCTATAAAAGAGAGAAAACGTCTGATTTTTCTAGTCTTTTTATATTTATTCTATATCCAAGTCGAGACCTAGAAAATTTGATTCATTATTATATAATATATATGGAGATTATTATTATTTTTTAGGAAGACTATTAACTATTGAAGTTATAATTAATAAATTATAAAGATTACATACTGGAAATTGTTCCCAAATTTTTCATGATCTCATATTGTGAAACATGTATTTTCTTCCTTTTTTGAACTGGAATACATGTATTTCTATCAAAATGACAATTATTGTATAAAAAATCGAATATACAGAGATTTAATTTTATGTGAAAATTGTATTTTATATATAGGGAGAAAACTCACTGGGTGAAGATAGAGAAGATCCCATTATAATTATTAGAGATGGTTAATTACGAGAGTTATTTCTTTAGAACCGCCACAGGCCTCAATTCTTCATATTTTTCATTTTCTTTCAAAATTGTCATATCACTAGCTAGCTTTGAGATCAAGTCATATATATATATATATATATATCTCAAGCAGGAAGCGAATAAAGTGGCGCTTATCTTAGCTCAGTTTAATAAAGTGGCGCTTATTTTAGCCCAGTTTATCTTAGCCAAGTTTAACCTTAATAATGCTTTCTCTTGTACCTTATAAAGTTTCTAGAGTTGATGGTATGGAATAAATATTATTTCCCTTTCAAAAAAGCAAAAAAAAAAAAAAAAAAAGATAGAGCCATGAAAATAGAATATGGATCAGCAGACCTAACAATTTAATTATTACGGAATTTGGTTTCTTTTTAACGTATCTTCATGGGAGAAAAAATGTTGTGAAGGATCTGGTCAAAACAACTTAAACATTAGTCATCATTTAAAGCGAGTTGGTGGTTTTTATCAAGGAGGGGGCCCAACCGCCCAAGTAAGAGACAGGATTGCAGTTATGGAGCGAATACTAGTGGCTATAGAGCACTTTTGATAAAGTGGATTGCATAGGTGATCACAACCATTAACTAATTACCGCACTGATTAGATTTCTGTTATCCGGTCATTAATCAAGATGGTGATTTCTTATGGAGACTAATTGAGGGAGAAGAGGATGAGAAAAAAATAAGGAACCAAACTTGTTACATTCAAATTAAAAAATGAAAATTTTGTAATTAATTATTTAAATCCAATATGTGTGTATGAAAGTGAGATTTTCATGCCATATATAGACCATGCGAACAAGAACAACTAGAGCTGGACTTGATACTAATCGACCAAAGTAGTCGATTAGGGCCCTCGGCCAATTAAAAAGTATCAAAAAGTTTACAGTTGAATTTTTTAAAACATATGTCCAAAATATAGAATCAGATTACTGTGTAATATATATTAGTCTCCATATTTAATTATAGGTCAAAAGTTCAAATCTTTATATCTGCAAATTTGATTTTATTTATTTGAGGGCCAATTTAAATTTTCATTTTTTTTGTGTTTAATAATATTTACAATCCATGTAAGTTTTATTAAATTTCAAATACTAAATACTAAATTTGTAGTAGAATTTTTATATATATATAAGAAAAAGGCCATCTTGGTGTTTTAATAGTGTACATGTGTTTCTCAAATAATAAAACATAATCGAATGTCTTATAAATTGACAAATATCAAAACTTATTGATATGAAAATTTCTTTAAATATTATTAAAACTAGTTACATGTCCCGTGCGTTGCACGGAATAGAATAATTAGTTAAAAAAATACTTAGTAATTTGAAAAACTAAATAATTATAATTTTATTGCGTATTACTCGCTTATATACGTATGTTACTAATATATATAAGTAAAAGGAAATTGAAATGAACAATATTTTTACTTAGCATAAAATTAATTAAATTGTCATTTTTAAAACAATACTCTTAAGTAATAAAAATGAGAATGAGGAATTTTTACAAAATTAATTTCATATTGAGTATGAAAATTAAGAAATCATGAAAAAGATAGGATAAAAAATTTATACAACTCTAATACCCTACACCCACATCCTTAGTCAATATGATTTGGATGATATTCATTTATTAGAATGAATTATTTTCACATTTATTCTTTGTCATATATTCTTGAAAAAATTATTTTCGCATTTCGTCACCATTACTCACTAAATCCACTCTAAAAAAATCTAAAGTACACAGTTTCTTATTACAAAAGACTGAAAGAAGAAATATTACAATAAATGATGAATTCTATATGATTTACTATTTACTCTTAAAATTAATTTTTAACCACTTTTCATTCTAAAGATATTAAAAAAATATGTTTTTGCTCTAAATCATTATCATCAAATATTATTACTATTATATCCCTCAAATTAAATTTTTACCAATATATCAGTTTTCAAAAAAAAAAATAAATTAGTTAATATTCTAAACACATAGCCCTATGTTTTGTGACGTGTGTTTTACCGTATTAAATTAAAGTAAAAATTTTAAAACTGATTTAATTTTACTCTATCATTATATCATTAATATCATGAATAGGCACTTATTTAATCGAAATAAGAAGAAATCCTAATAACCTAATACTTGAAATTTGTCTATTAACTGTTAAAATTTTGAAGGAATACTAAATCTTTAAAGATATCCTAAAAACTCACAGAATATGTGTGACAAACATTAATGAATAACAAAAGCATATTATATATATAATAAAAAAATAAATAAATTATTATAAAATAAAATGATAGTGGTTTGCAAAACATAAAATAAAATAACATAAAATGATAGCAAAATATAACAAATGGATATGTATTATTTTTTTCTAAATAGAATGAATAAGTATTATTATTATAAAATATAAAAAAATAAAAAATATATATAAAAGTAAAATAGTGATTTTGGCGGGAAAACTTGCATATGACCACTATTCTAGTTTAATAAATATATAAGATAAGATAAGATATTTACTTGTTTTGCTCATTTTTTTATATGAAAGTTAAATATTCAAAATTCAAATTACTAAAATCATGTTTAAAAAGGAGCTCATTTAAATTTTGCATGAGCCCCCAAAATCTTTGCATGGAGCCTGAGAACAACTCATATATTCACACAATTTTCATGAGCCCTCACGTTTTTATTCTACTTCTAAAGCTGGGCTATTCACTTATTTGTGAGCATTCAATTCTATTGCGTGCAGATATAGGACTATTCACGTTTTGACTCTCAAGTGATGCAAAAAAGTATCCATTAGATATTTTTGACAACCATATATTATTATATTGTGACACCATAGAAATTATTTAATATAAGTAAATCTGTTAATAATAATAAACTGGGGTAATTAAAATGTTAAAAAACTTGATTGACCGAGTCAAAATCAGCCGAAATAAATAAATCATCATAATAATAATTCAATATAATAAGAAAACGGACACTTAGGCAGACGTTAAATCTCATAACGTAATTTTCAGCCCTACAATCGAGTTAGTCAAACAAAAATCTATATAATCTCTCTCACCCACAAATTTACTGTAACAAGAAAACTAACGGCACTGATATTGTAACAGTTCAAACCCATAAAAACCTACCAGAACCGAGCCAATACCAATCAACCTCAAACTAATTTGCCCTCGCTGACCAAACCGGAGGCAAGATCCAAACCGATGTCCATACTCGTGTTGAGTATCTCTTAAGTGCCCATTTTCCAGCTTTGTTTCATGTATGAAACTACTGATTCAAGTGCTATTATCAGAATAATTAATTTCTTTTTCAAAATCAATTCTCATTCTAATTCACTAGTCTATCTCTTGTGCACGAGAAACAATAAGTGATTAAAGAAATAATTATGAGTTAATAAATTGTTTCAATAATCATAGATAATTATGCCATCATCATGTAATAATTAACTGATTAACTGTGTTTGCACTATATATCAAATATGTATTTTTGAAGCGAATCATATTTTCACTGTGTTATTTCTTATAGACTTTTGTTTTAATAATCGGAGATAACTATGTCATCGTCATATAATAATTTTAATTGATTAAGTGTGTTTGCACTATATAACAAATTTGTATATTTCAAGTGAATCATATTTTCACTGTGTTATTTATTGTAGACTTTATACTGAATTTGCTAAATCTTAATATTAACTGTGTTATATTTCTACTTTTACAAAGTGAATTAGTTATTATTTATTATGTAGAAAGATATCTATTTTCCTATAAAAGGAAAAATTTCTACCCATTTTCTCACCCCACTCAGCCACAGTGCTGGGCCAAAAAACAGCTATTCTCTAGTGTTAATTCAAGCATATCATGAATATAAAAGTATAGATCGTGCTCAACAATGCAAGGTGTAAGATTTCAATAGATTCAAAAGACACTGTATCGATTATTATTCCTACGGTTATCGTGAGTTACATATTTCTTACAAAAAAATAAAATAAAACAAAAAATAATGTGTAGAAAAATTGTATCATTTTACAATATTAGAGAGATTCCAGTCAAGAAAACTTTAGGAAAAATATCATTCCATAATTAAGAATGTGGGTAGTATATAAAGTGGGGATTTATAGCCAAAAATAAATAAATAAATAAATAAAAAGAAGAGAGAAAAAAATTGTCACCAAAAAGTATTTTTAGTTTCAAAAAAAAAAGAAAAATAAAAAAATATGAGATACATAATAAAGTAAAAATATAGATATTTAAAATATAAGAAAACATGCGCAACTTATATGAGAATGTGCTTAATTTTTATAAAGTTGGTAGTTATATAAAAAGAAAATAAAAGAAAAGAAAATTATCGCCAAAAAACAAATTTTTATAAAGAAAAAAGAAAAATAATAAAAAAATGTACACGATAAAGTTTGAAAAATTAACTTTGATGGTTATACAAAATAGATAGTTATTCATATTAAAAAAATTAGTTGTTCTTCAAAAAAGGCCAAAAAACATTTTTTAAAAAAAGAAAAAATTGAGATTCTGAAATCTTCTATGAGCGGGAAAAAGATTCTAGAATCACTACTCATTTTCTATATTATTATAGATTTTCAACTATAGATTCAATTATTAAAATAATTTTATATGTCGATTCATAACATTTTCTTTTTAACTACTCATTTTCTTAAAAATATACTTTCATAAAATCATTTCTCAAATAATCAAAATATACATCCTCTAAAATACCTCTCAAGGGTTGTTGCTAAAAAAAGGAGAAATAAATAAATTAAATCTCTTAAGGGTATTTCTGTAAAATCAGTGTATGGACCTGAGTCAATATAGTCAAAACTATCCCCTAGAAGCGCAAACAAGAGATCCAAACCCGGAAAGGAGATCCAAACCCGGAATAAATATTCGGTTCATTTATTCATTGATTCATAAAATAAAGGGTTAATTTTGCATAACGCCCCTAACCTATAGGGTTAGTATCGGTTGAGTCTTTAACTTTTTTTTCAATGCACTGAGTCTCTAACCTTTCATTAAGTTACACAAAAGGTCTTTTTAACACTTTCCATCAACTTTTCCATTATATTACTGACCGAATTATTATTATGCCCTTTATATTTTTTAAATAAAAAATAAAAGGCTTTAAAATATGAAAAAATAATATAAAATAAAATAAAAAAGGAAAAATGGGGGTTGTCACCCCTAACTGGCTGCCATTTTTACTGTCATTTTCGGCAGCCAAGAGGGGAGACCCTTCCTGTGAGTTGCCGTCCAAGAGGGGAGGGAGACCAAACCTGTGAGCTGTCGGGCAGCCAAGAGGGGAGACCCCTCCTGACGGCAGCTCACAGATTTGGTCTCCCCTCAGCTTTGGCTGCCCTTTCTGGCAAGTTGGGGGACCCCCTCACCCCGGTGAGCTGCCATTTTCAGCAGCTCACAGGAGAGGTCTCTCTATTAGCTGCTAGAAATAGTAGTAGAAATGGCAACCAGTTGGAAGGTGACCACCCCTCATTTTTCCTTTTCTTTTTTTTTTAATTTTTATTTTATATTATTTTTTCATATTTTAAAACTTTTTATTTTTAATTAAAAAAATATAAGCGGTATAATAGTAATTCGGTCGACGATTTAACTGAAAAGTTGACGGAAAGTGTTGAAAGGACCTTTTATGCAGCTTAATAAAAGGTTGGAGACTCAGCGCGTTGAAAAAAATTAGAGACCTAACTGATACTAACACTAAAAGTTGGGGACGATATGTGAAATTAACCCTAAAATAAAATAAAATTAAAAAATTTTAGATTCCGACGAACATAAAAATTAATTATCCTACCAAAACCCAAATTCTTAAATCACAATCAACTACCGACTTTAGTTCATTATACCATTCTTTTTTTGCAGTAAATTATCTCTCTGGGAGGCCAATGTTGGTCATTTGCATCAGAGTTGTAAGTAGACTAGCTCAGCCCATAAAAAATAATTAGGGCTATGTTACGTTCCTTTTGTCGAATCACTAACTTGATTACTTATCATCAAATAATTATTTAATATATTAACAAAACACTCTTACATTAATTAAAATATATAGATAAAAAGAGACAGAAACACTGGGCCACCAAACATATAGTAGCATTATCCAAATAATTGTTACTGAACCCGAAGAACCGTTCTGTAAAGAGGAGCGAACCTTTACCTTCTCTCTGTCTCAGGAGAAAAAACACAGTTACGCACTGATTGTGTGTTGGAATCGGGCCATGGAAGAGAATAAAGAGGGCTCAGGAGCTCTGGGGGAAACCGTAATGGGAAATTCGAAGGAAGAGGAAATTAGTGAAGAAAAAATTGAAAAAGGTGAAAAATTGAGAGGGAGTAATAATAGTAGTTGTGACTGTAAAGCAGTTGAGGATACTGACAAAGGGGAAGAAGGAGAATTGAAAGCCTCGCAATCCGACACCGTTTCATCGGTTCTGATTCTGGACAGTGATTCGCAGGCCGATTTTAGTACCACATCTCACCTTCTCTCGGGTATGTGTGGTTTTTCTTGCTGCAATTACTTGTGAGTGTGTTTTGTGCGTTTATGAGCTATGTATTTAATTTATGTAAGTGAATTTTGTAAAATCAAATCAATTGTTCGTGCGTGCGTGTGTATGTGTGCATGTATAATAATGTAAATGTGTGTGTTTATCTGCATGTGTTCGGTAAATGAGTGAGCAGATACAGTAGTTTTGATGAATTCTGGTATTTGCAGAGGTTCCAATTGAATACTCCCCTCATCCTAAACGCTCAGCCGAGGACGATTTGAAAGTAAGTGGTGCGTTTGCATCTCTATCACCCCCAAACACCCCACCAAACTTTTAAGCGGGTTTATGAAGACTAACAATTTGTGTTAGCATTCGTGGCATCGTGGAATTTGATTGCTTTGGTTTTGAAAGTGACTTTCAATTTTTTTATTTAATTTATTTTTTTGGTAAAGCAAAGACTTTTTTGCACTTTCCACGGCAAGTATTGCACTCGTCTGCTGTAAGTAAACTCATATCACACACGTATGTTTGGACTTGGTTTTAATTGCTGCATTTTTTCATTTTTGGACTTTATTTTTTAATTGCTGATTGATTCTGATATAGTCCGCTGGTTTGGTTGATCTCTTATTGACCTTATGAAGAACGGGTTGGTTTTTAAATCTTCAGTTTCATCTGGTTATAGATACTTTGGACTTCAATTTGGGGTTACGGAGATTTAGTACGGGAGATTTACTTACAGCTTAGCCACAGTCCTGTTCTGCCTTGCATATTATCCTAGTATTCATATTTAGTCACAGAGGCGGGATAATGATTTATAGTGGAAGTTTTTACAAGATTGCTTCTCTATGTGCTTGATCAACAATAAGAAAGATCATAAAAATAAATAGTCACAAAATATCTTTTGCATGTGTTATTGTTTATGTGATTATTGTCAGATATTGTTACTGTATATCAAACGTAAAGCAAATGCTGATTTTCCTCTAGATCTCAGCTAGTTTTTCATGTTGAAAGTTTTAATATCTTCCTTTTTTCCCCGGGTTAAAGGTAGTGTTCCATTTGGTATTTGCATTTTGTATCCCTTGAGTTCAAAAACTTGGCTAAAGTTTAGAAATAAATAAGAGCCTTCCAGCTTCTAACCAAGGATTTTCCAGAATAATCCGCTCGTTCTGTGTCATAAACTGAATATTTTATGTACAGCTTGTTCTATTTTATATGTCTTGGAGGTTGGGAGATACGATCTGGATTCATGTTATTTCCTTTGGTTTGAATAAAGCCTGCCGATAGTAAGTTAACTAGGGATAGAGTTGGGTGATAGACTGGAACCAGCTCTCGTTCTTCACTGGACAAGAAGTGGATGTTAATTATTATCTTTGGACAGCTTTATCTCATGTACTTTGAAAATGATTTTTTTTTTTCATTATCATTCTCACACCAATAAGACCTTTGCATATTAGTAAAATAGATAAGTTGTCTGTATCTTTTACTTGCTTTCTTCGTCAATTCACATTATTATGCACAGCTGACTTTTTTCATTTGATGTCATACTGTTGATCGATGAGAACAATGATCTAGATGGATTTTTGACTTGATATTGGTTCACCTTTTATATATATTTTCAATTGAGAGCAGTCATCCTTGACTATTTATATTAAATATTATATATGATCCTGTAATTTTGTCTTACTCTTTTGGCACCTCAGGATCGATTGACTTTGGCCCCTGAGGAACCGTTGATAGTTATTGGGCCTCAGTCTGCTGAAGTTCAAGCAGAGATTCAGAGAGATCGGAAGAGCGTGATGTTCCAGCCAAGCTGGAGCAGCCACCAACTTCTGTTATGCAGTCTATTTCATCAATACAAAGCCCAACTTTACCAGAGCAAAGACTGTCACAAGTGGAGAATGGAAGCAATACATGTATGTTGGAACAGGACAAGAAGAATTCTTTGGACCCAAAATCTTTTTCTTCTCTGCCCATGCTGAAGACACCTCCTGATGGGTACAACTGGAGAAAGTATGGCCAAAAGCAAGTGAAGAGTCCTGAAGGTTCTCGGAGCTACTACAGATGCACGTTCTCTGACTGCAGTGCAAAGAAGATTGAGTGCTGCAATCGTTCTAACCACATCATAGAAACTGCTTATAGAAGTCACCACAATCACGATCCTCCAGCAAAAGTAAACTGCACTGTGGAAAGGCCTCTCCCATCAGTTGTACCGGCTAATAAGAGTGAGAATACATCTCCGCCGGGTGGTGCTCCTAGTGAATCGGTTCTATCCATTCCCAAAGAAACTTTGCTAGATAATATTCACGTACCTGAAAGAATGCAACCGGACTTGAGTGGTTCCAATGAGACCATGGAAACTAATGGCAGCGAGGAGCAGATTGACAAGCCTGAACTTAAGAAAAGGTACATTGCTAACTTTAGTCATTATTTTGGATTTCATGTCACAAGTGTTGGATTTCCAGATGCTAGTTATCAACAGAAGGATATAATACTGTTTAACCTCTTTCCGTTGCTAGAATTAAGAAAAATGCTGCAGACGATTCAGGATCTTTCTCCAAAACTGGAAAGAAACATAAGTTTGTTGTTCATGCAGCTGGTGACTTGGGGATAACAGGAGATGGATATAGGTGGCGCAAATATGGACAAAAGATGGTGAAGGGGAACCCTCATCCAAGGTGAAACCCGATACCACGCTTCAAATCTGACTATTAAATTGGCTTAATGTCATAAAGAATACGTAGCTGCCCTATTGAATGTGAAAATCCTAAATATCATATGCATTCATGGTACCCATCAAGTAACCTGTTGGTACTTATGTGGCTCTGATGCTTATTTTTTGTGCACAATAATACATCCAACCATTATCCTTCTTGCATGATCTGCTAATCGCTTAATCATTTTGTTGCATTTTGTCGCATTTTGTCATAGAATTCTCAATATCCTTTGGTCCATAATAAATAGTTCACCATCCTCAAATATAAAAGATCTTAAACTCCTGACACCATATGATGACAATGGGATTGTGCTGGAGGATTTTGAAACATTTGAGATTCTGAGTCTTGGTGAAAATTCTAAGGTTGCCTTGTTATGGTATATGATCTCTTGCACAATCAATCATAGGTGTCCCTCAATCCCCTGTTATGGTACCAACAGAAGGCACCCAAGAAAACCATTTATTCCTCTGAGAATATAGTTCCGGTCTGTTTTCTTATATCTGACTATAGTTAATCTTTGCCACTTATTCACTTTGCATCTAAAAAGCAAATGAACTACGTACTTTGTAGGACTTACGGGTTATTGTCTGGCTTCCAACTCTTCACGACAGCTTCTCTTCTTAACAAGTGATTTTCATAACATTTAGGTTTTTTGTTGAAAGTTTCAACAAATAATTCTGTTTACACTTCATGTTATGCCAAACATTTGATGACGCCCATTAGCCTCTGGCATCATCCGTATCCATATGGCATTTCATTTGAACTTTTATCTCTGAACACATGAAACCTTCGTTGTGGAAGAAAATATAAGCATATGAATGTAGGGTTTCATATATTGCAACATCTGCTATTTTTGCCTTCTCTTGTTTGAAAATTATCTGATGAATTAATTCCAGGAACTACTATAAATGTACATCAGCTGGCTGTCCTGTTCGGAAGCACGTTGAGAGGGCTGTAGAGAACACAAGTGCTGTAATCATTACGTATAAGGGAGTGCATAACCATGACATGCCCGTACCAAAGAAACGTCATGGCCCAACAAGCAGTCCTCTTGCTGCTGCTGCTCCGGCTTCTGGGAACAATCTGCTGATCAACAACACCGAACCAAATCAAAACCAAACTACCCAATGGTCAGTGGACAAAGGAGGAGATTTAACAGGTGAGGCGCTGAACGTCGGTGCTGATAGAACAGTAGAATCAGCGCCAGCCCTTTTAAGTATTGGATTTGAAATCAAGCCTTGCTGAAATCAAAATTGAGAGTTTTGTGCAAGGGTTAACGTTGTCCATTCCCCAGCGGAAGTACAAGGTAGCTTCTAACGACCTCATTTAGTTTTTCTTCATCTTGTGTATGACAAATTAGTTGTTGCTATAGTTTAGTTTATGAGTAATGTTTTTTGTTCCTCTCTCTCTCTCTCTCTCTCTCTCTCTCTCTCTATATATATATATATATATATATTCAAAGGCACGTGTAATTTGAATAGATTAACTGTGGTCGAGGGTAAAATTGAGCGTGATTGTGCTATAGGTTGTTTATTACTGTAGATCAATGAATCATCATTGAGCTTGCATATTGAATTTTTGAGCAGTTCCTTTTAATTTGTATGTGCATATTGTACATTTCCTTGATCTAGAACACTTGCTAGTTGCTTACCTTCATTTTGGAAAATCCAGCCCATGGTTATATTATTCTATGCAAATATCCAAAATTTCTCGCATTTAAAGCGTTGTTCAAAAGAATCTTGGTTGCTAATAATAAGCTAGAAAAAGGGAGAGAAGGCAGAGCCTTCATTTTTAGCCTGCTTAATAAGCGAGAAAAGGCACAAGAAAAGCATGGAAAAAGGGGAGGAAAAGCAAGAAGCTTGGAGGTAACACTGGCTGAAGCCCTGGAATACCTTACGATTTTTCAGAACCTTGCCGATCAACACTCACTCCCTGCTACATCAGCTCCCTTTTAGAAAACAACTGAAATACGATGACTACAGTTAGCTCCAAGTCAGTAAAACTCTGATGATGATAAGCAGTAAATTGAAAGGGTCCAGTGCAGACTACGCAAGATCGCATCAGCTTTGCCAGATTCCACAAGCATGCAAAAAGGATGCTTATATGGTAAATACGCTCATTGAGAAGCAAAAAAAAAAAAAAAAAAAGATAATAGTGACCCTCTGAGGCACGTACCATCATACCGACAATGATGGGACATAGATACCTAAACAGGTAAGAAAGAATAGTGTTGAAGTGAAAACTAAGAAAATTCCATGATGGATTTAAATGGTGGTTTTCAAACTGACATCGTTCCAAACATCCTGCTTTACCCTAACTTCTCTGAAACATAACCAAGAAGAAGCAATTTGATGCCTCAATTCAATGGAATAAAAAATATACCCTGCCACCATGAGCATCAAAAGCCAAGTGATTCATAAACCATGTCCATAGGTAGATATGGTATATATTATCCTTTCAATTTCCATGCTAATAACATAAATTTCATTGGTGTACATCGACTTCCATGTCATGTCATGTCAAATTGTGAGGTGGTGCACAGAAAAGACCATCATAGTCATAAGACTCGGAGATGGAACCTGCAGGGATCACGTTTTGCTGATTAACATAAATGGAAGACTATATATTGAATAACTGAAAGACAGCATAACAGAATAGTGGAATAATAGGAAGGAAAATGTATAGTACCCCAATAAGCCAGGACCTGACCACCTTCTAGGAGTCACTGTCAAATTGATCAGAGCACCTTGCCTCGTAACCACCAAGGGAACTGCTCGGCCAAGGTTGATATGCGCTTCCGCAGCAAGCCTATCAAACAAATTATCACCCATTTCCACGTTCCCAAATTTCACAATCTGATCACCAAGCTGCAATCCATCTTCTGCTGCTGGGGATGATTCAGTAATCTCATCAACCACTGCAAAGGGTCTGCTGACAACCACATCCATGGACGTTGTACTACTGTTACCACCAGACATAGGGTCGTCGAATGACAAAGATGTGCCTTCACTAACTCTATGTGCATCTTGAGTAGTTGATCCTGCAAACATTTGCTTGCATGAATGACTATGACAATCAGTTACTTAGATAATATGTCCACACCTCATCACTTTCCGCTAGTAGAATCAGATGGTAAGGCCATATTCTGATGTATTTTAATTCTCAGTTATAAAATACTGCTCCTGGTAATAATCCCGGTGACATAGTTGAGGGAAGCGGGAGTGCTTCTCAAAGATGATCATTACCACTCTTGATAACATAATCTCAAGGACTCAGTCTTGCCATGGTCAGTCACAGTCAGTAACCAAACAGCTTAAAAAGAACATGGCAAGAATGCAAGACGGTGACTCAAATGAAGATGCAGAAGCATGAATCATGCTGATACTCAACAAGAGAAAAATTAGTATCTCCTTCTTATAGAAATTCCATGAGAGTACAGACATGCCCCACATAGATATACTCTCAAACCAGTATTCAGACCCTTGCTGGTGAGCCAAAAAGTAAGTTACAAGCTTTTCTTATTTATAATGCGTGTAGAGGTTCAAGCATACAAAATTCCCATTTTGATACAAACTACTTGCCTGAATCATTGTTGGATGCACTGGGTTCAAGCTTAGCGGAATGCAGCAGTTGAATGTTTTGGTTTATTTTCTCTGTAATATCCTTGTGATCGTTACGCAATTCTGCAGAAACATATATAATATGAACAAAATGTAGGCTGAAACAAGCAGTGTCAGCACTGGTACACTTTTGTAATTCAAGTTAATTACATAATCGAAGGCAGCTAATTCCTCAGGACTGAAACATAGCCAATTGGCAACACGAATTTTAATGAATATCACAAGATATGAACTAAACAAACCACAATTCACAAGAAAGGAAATTCAAAGCAATTCCAGCATTGTCTGTAAACCCAATTCAGTATTGTAAGAACATAACAAAACTCAATCCAGTAAAGTACCAGCAAGCCTATGCCGGTCAGATCGCACAGCTGGAAGGTCAATATCTGCCCTCGGAAAACCCTGCACAATCCCCAATTCAGTCAATTTTTTTTTTAACTTTTTTTTTTTTAAAAAATAGCTTTTCTAGTGGAGATATGAATCAAATCTCACACATATTAAATAGAAAAATTTGCAGTCACCTCTGAATCGAGAAGATTGCCAGATAAGCCAGGGCCTCCGGGTTGGCAGAGGCGCTGAATGATAACATTCATCTCCACCTCTATTCCAGTCCTCTTCTCCATCAGTGTCATCGTCTCTGCTTTCAAATTCATTCCCACCATTTTTACTTATTCCGATTACTTCTCTCAGAAGTCAGAACAAAATTCTCTCTTTCCAGTAGAAGCAATTTGCAAAGCTCCACTCTCCTGAGACTTTAGGGGGCGGAGCTTATATTGGGGGAATCCGCCATGGGCGTGGACTCGAGGCCCATATTTCTGCAAAAGGCAGGTTCAAAGCCCATTACCATTCTTATTAGAGGTCCAAGACCCAAATACATATATACACACACTTTTAACTTATTATTATCATCATCATCATCATCATCATCCAAATATATATACTATTAACTTATTATTATTAGTTAGGTCGCGTCTGCATTTTAATTAAGCCTAAGGGGTGTATGATTTTGATCTTTTGAGATTTGATTTTGTAAAATGTAATTTTTGTGAGAATGTGCAGTTGAATTAAAGAAGAATTATACATTCACGTGCAAATCATTATAATAAGCAATTGCATATTTAAAAATGAATTTGAATGAAAATTATTCTAGGATACTCAAATTCCATACGACCTGAAAAAGTTGACTCAATTTGAAAATATCATAGAAGTAGAATGATTTTATAATCTACTTTTAAGCATAACCAAACATTCTCAAAGACCCCTTTAGTGTTTTTGTGCACTCACTTTACTTCTCTTACCACTTTTTAGACTTTTTGTGTGGAGCCAAATTATGTGTGATTAAGAATGTAAAAGCAAAAATGAGGTTTTGAGAACTTTGTATTGAAGAGAAATTAGAAAATTGAGCTATGTATCCTGCACATGATAATGACGAGAGAAAAAAAAAATTAAAAGAATAACATAACTAACTTGTATTATTATATGATGATTTTTTGTTTTAGAATCAACCGTTAATTTCATAAGGGGACCAATTTCCTGAGATGACAAAAATAGGGCTAGCATATAGGGCTATAGGGCAAACGTTGATTCTTTAATTGAATTATTACATCATGAAGTTAGTATATATAATAATATGATTAACGGTTGGTTTTAGAACGATTTAGGATCTGATTGACAATTGTTTACAAGTGTTCAAATTAAAAATAGATGAGTTGTCAATTGCAATTAACACGTCACATTATAAACGACTGCAATTTGCAAGATGGACCCATAAACATTATCAAGTTAACCCCAGATTCTCAAATCAAATCCAACCAGCATAACTTTCCAAAAAGTTTAAAAGTTATTGTTCCATGCTTGAGTGAAAAAGAAGGGTTAAATTTCACATATAGTCCATAACTTTTGCTCATTATGTTAGTTGAGTTATCATTTTTTTTTTCAACGCCATGGGTCTCCAACCACAACATTTCATAAATTTACACATAAGGTCTATAATCTTATAAAAGTAACAATTATACCACTCATTATTTTTCCTTTAATAACCTGTGCTTTCTAAATAAAAGCAAAAGGAATTAAATAATAAAAAATAAAAAATAAAATAATTTCTTTCTACTCTACCTATTTAGTTACACACTTTGCCCCCAACTTGACAGTAAATGATAAATTTTGATAGTCATTTTTAGCAGTAAAAAAAGGAGCGTCATATTTTGCTACTTGCTTCTCTCACTGTTGTTAAAAATAGCACCAAAAAAATAGGGTTTTGCCCCAAAAAGAGGAATACTGTAAGTATTTGTCATTTCCAATCAAGTTGGGGATATGATTAGAATGGTAAGATAGCTATGTAGGTAGAAAAAATATTTTCCTTTTTATTATAGTCCTAATTTCCTTTTTTGTTTATCCCAAATTATTGTCTATTTTTGTTTGTTACTTTTTTAGTTTTCTTATGTGTTCTTATTTACCGTGTATTGATATCAAGTTAACCCCAGATTCTCAAATCAAATCTAACAAGCATAACTTTTCAAAAAGTTTAAACGTTAGTAACTTAGTATTCCGTGCTTGAGTGAAAAATGAAAGGATATATTTCACAAATAGTCCGAAACTTTTCCTCATTATGTTAGTTGAGTTATCATTTTCTTTTCAACGCCATGGGTCCCCAACAACAACATTTCATAAATCCACACATAACGTCCATAATCTTATAAAATTAACAATTATATTGCTTATTATTTTTCCTTTACTAACCTGCACTTTCTAAATAAAAGCAAAAGGAATTAAAAAATAAAAAATAATAAAAAAAGAAAATAATTTCTTTCTACCCTGCCTATTTAGTTACACACTTCACCCCTAACTTGGCAGTAAATGATAAATTCTATTAGTTATTTTTGGCAGTAAAAAGAGTGGCACCATATTTTGCTACTTGCTTCTCCCACTATTGTTAAAAATAACAGGAAAAAATATGGTTTTTTTTCGAAAAAGAAGAATACTGTAAGTATTTGACATTTCCAATCAAGTTGGGGTTGTGATTAGAATGGTTAGCTAGCTATGTAGGTGGAAACGATATTTTCCTTTTTATTATAGTCCTAATTACCTTTTTTGTTTATCCCAAATTATTGTCTACATTTGTTAGTTAATTTTTTAGTTTTCTTATGTGTTCGTATTTAATGTGCATTTATATTAATAAATAATAACTAATAAAATTGAATAACAATTAAATAAAAGGCATATTAGGAAAAGTTTACATAAACTCCACTTTGCTAAAAGCATTAATTGAACTCTCTTAAACTAAGTAAAAAATGATTGTTAGCCTTTTAATGGGACGGGGGAGTATATTTTATAACTTTTTGTTTTTATTTAAAAAATAAGAGCAAAATTGTTATAAGAAACTTTAATAAATTTATGAAAGATTGAGGATTTATAATATTAAAAGAGAGGTTAAGGACCCAATTAATAAAACGTGTAAAAGTTGAGGAATATGGGTGAAAGTAATTCAAACTGGAAAGAGTTAAGAATATTAATCTTAATTGGAATACAGGTGTAAAAGTTAACGTATGTGTGCGCGCGTGTATATATATGTGTAGTGATGTAAACAACATACTATCGGAAAATACACAATTTTTTGAAAAATTCTAGGGGGACATGAAAATAAGACATTATTAGGTGACATTCTTATGTGTCACACTTGTATTAAATGATAAAAAAATAGTCATATAATCATCACTTAATAAATATGTACCAAATGAAAATATCACTTAATAATATTCCCTTTTCATGTCCGTAGAATTGCTCCAATTTTTTTCATGTTCAGTCTTGAGTGGGATTCTCTCAACACATACGTCTATAAATACACAAGAAGGCACACGATTGGACACATATCTACATAGTTTAAGGTATTTCTCTTGCAGTTGACTAGGTTCCAGA
>CAVNYN010271585.1:0-33485 GCA_963692815.1 Nyctanthes arbor-tristis | reverse complement strand
AACCTCGAGGGCACCATTTTCCACCAAATAAAAGGGATGTTGGTAAAATATATGTGCAAACTTTTACCAATACTTTTTCTTGTCTTTACGTAATTATTTTGTTATTGATTTTTAACTGTCAAAAGATTGTTAAAAACAAGATTTTTTTTTTAAATTTCATATTATATTCAGTTTTGGTTGTTATTTGAGATAAGCATTTTATCGTGTATTGATATTTCATAGTTAAATTGTTCATTAAATAATCAGAGAAGGCAAATAAACTCCCCTATTTTGTCTTTCAGGCTTGTTGATGAAGCAGAGAAGGCAAATAAATGATCATTTATTTCATATTTCATATTTTGTATATACTTGCGAATTTACAAAATAGTTTTTCTTGTACTTTGATTATCTTTATAATGAATTGTTTTCCAGTGGCAAGAGGCCCCTGGATTTTCCCTCAGGTGTTTTACCACATTATATTTGGTGTTCATAACTTAATTTCATAATTTCGTTTTGCATGTTGTTTGAAATGGTTGCATGAACTGAATTCCATTTTATTTCCAAACTTCCAATTCTTGATATTTACAATTGTAAAAATCTGCCTAATATTTGACCTTGGATTCATTGACCCCATATAAACAATACATAGACTTTATCCTCCTCCTTTCTTGCAAGTTTCATATTCTTTTTTTTCCCATATAGTACTTCATCATCACTACCATCATCACATCGTCATCATCATTATTATTAAATATATATGGCATTTAACAGTGAGGAAAATTTCAAAAACCTCCCAAAAGTTTTATAACATAAATGTATCTATATACGCCACGTGAGATGAGAAGTTTTGTTGCAAAACTTCCACGAGGTTTAGGAAAGGGACTCTTAATAGTGAAATCTACTCATAAATTTAAATTTCTTTATTTTTATTATTTTTCTTAATAAAGTTGTCAAACATGTTTTGTTTAAAAATATGATACTACTGGCCAAAAAAAGTTACTAGTAATTTATTTTTGTTAAACGTGGTAAACTTATTAAAAGTAACTAATTTAACATATTTTTGTAAGATTTTTATGTAAACTTAGGTTAAATTTTATAATTTTTTTTCTCAGTTGTTCCCGTCCCTGCCTATAGTATTATGAAAGCGGAAGCATTCTTTTTAGCTAGAATGGTTTGATGAGTTTAAAAATTGGTTGGATTTTTTCTCAGTTGCTCCCGTCCCTGCCTATAGTATTATGAAAGGGGAAGCATTCTTTATCTCTAGAATGGTTTGATGAGTTTAAAAATTGGTTGGAGAACAACATTGCAAAAGACACTACGTTTTGTTTATATTGCTCTCTTCTGAGAGGGGGAGGTATTAGCAGGTGACTCTTTATATACATGTAGGAGGCCTCAAGAGTGCTCACAACCAAGCTTGAAGCAAATGTTAAACAGGCCTGGACTTGCCCCAAGCCTAACAATCTGGTGGCTGGGGCCTAGAGATCGGAAGAGCACAATTTTGTCCAGAATTTTTTTTAATAATTATAAATGGCCCAATATGTCTTTTGAAAATAACAACCCAATTAAACTAAAATAATATAATTGTTATTGTGAGAAGACTTGCTAAAAATAGCTAGCCATTTCGAGAAGATGATGAAAAGCTCTTTGTTGAGAAATATGGTCACTTTTTACAGATGATAGAAATGATGGACGAGGTTGATCTAGTACTAGATGAGCAGCATGCTCATGCATGTGAGATGCAATCTGTTAGGTATGTTGCTAAAGATAATCCTAAATTGAGAAGGACAGAAGTAGGAATTCTTAGTGGAAAAGGAATCCAAATCTTAAAAGGAATTTTCTTGTCTTCTAAGTAATAAAGCCTATAAATATAGGTGTTTTCCTCTTCTTTAATTCATAAGTGAGTTGAAAGAAAAATTAGTGAGTCTAGCACTTTAAGAGTTTTCTTGTAACTCTTTGTGATTTATTCAAAGGGTAGAAAATTAAGTGTGGTAAAACTCGGGGTGATTTTTCCAGTGTCACTTAGGTCAAGTAAGAGAGTTGTGTGAAGAAAAATAGTAGCCTAGCATTGTGGGACTTATTTAATTCTTTTTGGATTGGGCAAAGTGTAAAAATTAGTAGAAGTGGTAAAACTTGTTATATTTTTCTTGTAATACCTGGGGGATTGGTTTGGCGAGGGAAAATTCTATATGGTTGTAGTGACTTTGATCATATAGTAGAAAGTTTTGGCAGTCTGTTAGATTTGTCTTCGTCTTTTTTATTTTTCTTGTCTCAATTGAATTCCTTGAACAACAGTCCTGTGGGCATAATCAGAGAATTTGCCTTAATTCCCAACATAATATACATAGCTTGGTCCAAAAATTCAAAATGAATTGATACAGTTGTTGGCAAGTGAGGTTAGAAATGCAATTATAAAGAAGGTGAAACATACATAATATTTCTCAGTCATACTTGAGTGTACTCTAGATACTTGATTCAACAGACTCACCATTGAATGTTGAAGAGTTTTGGGTTAAAATCTTGAAGTAGATGATACGTGTGGACTTAAACTTTCAAAGGAACTTCTAAATGTATTGACAAAACTTGAACTTCATATTGACAATGTAAGGGGGCAATGGTATGATAATGGATCAAACGTGAGCAGGCGGCTTAAAGTGCAAAGAAGATTACTGGAATTGCAAAGCCATTGTTACAAACACGATGGGAAAGTCATGTTGAAAGTGTAAAGACTATAGAGGAGCAGATTGTACACTTTCAGGTTGCGTTGCTCTTTTTAGCTAATAACAATGAAGATTCCTAAACATAGAGTCATGCTTAGAGCTTAGCAATACATGATCCAAGAGATTTTGAATTCTTGCCTAGGATGGTGATTTCTATAAGATGTTGCAAACAACTAACAAAGTGAGTAAATTTTTTCAAGCTGAGGATGTGGATATTGGAGTTGCAATCAATCTTTTATAAGGACTTGTTGCCTTATTTGATGACTTCAGAGAGCACGAGTTTCAGCATGCCCCGGATGAAGCTAGAAGAATGGAAAGTGAATTAGGCATTGAAGCAACAATTTGGAAAAAATGCATTATCCAAGGAAAGAATTAATATGATGAAATTGGCAGTGATGATGTCAAACGTTCAGCTAAAGAATCTTTTAGAGTTGATTAATTTCTCTTCATAATTGATCAAGCTCGATCTTTACTTCAAGAAATGTTTGAACAATTTAAAGAGTAACAATCTTGGAGAAGTTAATTGGGCCATCTGATAGTTTGTTGAAGTCCTCTAACAATCTTGAGTAATATTTGAAGTACAATGGATAGTCGGACATTAAAGGAGATAATTCATGCACGGAGTTGCTTTGCTCGCGATGCTATTTCTCAGGTGAAATATCAAGAGCAACTGATGTCCTACACTTTTTGAAGGGTGTGAAGTGTTTCCCAAATGCTTTTATTGCTTATTTTTGCTTACCATACCAGTTATAGTTGCACCTGCAGAAAGATCTTTCTCTAAGTTGAAATTGATTAAGACTTATCTCCGGCCAACTATGTATCAGGGAAAGATTTAATGGACGGCTATGTCAGCAATTGAGAGAAAAATGGTAGAACAATAAGATTATACAAACTTGATAAGTATTTTTGCTTCCAAGACTGCAAGGTGTGTTGCATTTAGGTGATTGTATGAAATGTTGCCCAATGGACTTTGTAAGAATCTTAGCATATTTTGAATTAATCTTTTAAAATAGTTTATTTTAAGTGAACATATTTAGTCTTTTTCTTAAAATATTTGTTTTGTTATATTTTAAATTAGTGCTCTATTCACTTTAGCAGGTGGTAGATATTGTGCTTTGATTGAGATTATTGCAAAGGTTTCATCCAATTAATATTACCACCCTAATGGGAAATGATCATTTATCATTTACTTATTTACTCTTTTATAACATATGGATATTATGAATAGTATGCACTATTTTGGTGGCTTTTTCTTGTTAAAATAGTGTTACCTTGTCGGCATCTTAGTTTCCAATTATCGGTTGTTTTGTATGAATATTTTTTGTATTTCGTGCACTATTGCTGCCTTGCCAGAGTATTATTATCTTTTAATTGGTGAATTGTTGTCTAACTTCCTTTTTGTTTAACAACTTGGATAATTGTTTCGTTCGGTTATAATTATAGAATAATAGCTAGGGTTGTTCATTTTTTTGTTATATTTTTAGCTCAATATATTTGGAAAAAAAGTTACTATAACGTATAGGGACCAAATTTTGAAGTTCACTTGGGGCCTTGTACAGCAAAATTCTGGCCCTGATGTTAAGCTTTAATCAATCAAAAGCCATATATTGAAGTTTTTTATTTTAGACAGTCTAAACAAGCTCAAAAGAAGTACCGAATCTGTTTAACTGCAACACTATGATATGTTCGATTTCTTCATTGTTATGGATTGGTATTTCAAGGTCATGATGAGTCAAAGAAATCAGTAAAACAAGGTAGCTTTTTGGAATTTTTGATATTACTTATAGAGGATAATGATCTTGTCAACAATGTTTTGTTGAAAAATACTCGAAGAAACCATAAATTAGCCGCTCTTTGTATTAAAAATCCAATGGTAAATGCAGCCACAGTTGAACCAACCAATGTCATAATCCATAAGCTTGAAGATGATTTTTTTTTCCTACCTAGCTGATGAGTCTCGTGATGTGGTAGAGAAAGAACAAATGGTTGTTCTGTTGTGTTATATAAATAAAGAAAGAAGTATCATGGAATGATTTTGTGCCTTATTGGTAAAGTTTTTGTTAGCGATATAGCTTCATTGTCACTTATAGTAGCAATAGAATCAATGTTCTCAAAGCATGGATTATGTCAAAATTACATGGTTAAGGCTATGATGAAGCTAGTAACACGAGTGCAGAATTTAATAACCTGAAAGTATTATTTTAGGAGATAATTAATTTATTTTTTATGTGCATTTTTTTCCCATCAACTCCAATTAGCTCTTGTAGCATTGCAAAAAGCTACAGTCAAATTGCTCTACTTTTCAATCCTCTTATTCATGTTGTGAATGTTGCTAAGGATCGTGCAGACATCGAGATATTTCAAGAGAAAAGCAAGTAAATAGAGTTCTTAAGGCCTTGAGTGATAGGGAAATTACTAGTGGGCATGTTTTGAATCAAGAAAGTAGTCTCCATTGACCCGGTGCTACAAGATAGGGTTCACATTATGACATATTGATGAATTTAATTGTTCTATATTCATCGGTTGTTAAATGTGCTAGAAATTGTTGGGAAAGATGGTACAAGTTCAGAGCAAAGAGTTAAAGCCTTGGCATTTTTGAGTTTAATTAAATCTTTGAGTTTGTCTCTAACTTGCATTTGATGATAAATGTTTAAGGATGTTGATGTTTCTTCTTTAGAGACACATCTAAGAAGACAGCTTTGTCCTCTTCGAGGGCAACGCACAAGGTGAGTACGCTCTTCCGATCTCAAGGTTTTGTAAATTCCTTGAGGGAATCGCGTCCCCCAAGGATCGATCGCTCAACCTTAGCCTCAAGGGCCTTATGGTTTTTAGGATGATCCCTAACAACACTTGGGCTAGCCACAAGGCCTTGGGCTAGCCACAAGGCCCTTGAGGCCAAGGTTGAAGGACCGATCCCTGAGGGACGCGATTCCCTCAAAGACGTTAACAAAACCTTGAGGGGCTGGCCCCCAAAGAGGACAAAACCTTCTTGTTAAACGTGTTTTCAAAAAAGACACGTCAAATAGACATTATAAATGAGTTGTCACAAGCATTGCAAAGAAAATATCAAGATGTTACTACAAAATAGCACTTTAGGTGTCGGTAGCATTGATGAATACGCATTGATCTTGAAGGCAATAGATCGGAAGAGGTCGTGTAGGGAAAGAGTGTAGGCAATGGTGTAGATCTCGGTTCCTTATTTACAACTAACGGCTATTGTTCCTTGTTTTTTAAACCACCAGCAATAGCTGTTTTTGATTTTATCCCACATGCGGACGGAACATTAACAAGTAATATAATGATGAATAGCATATCAAATCCCACGAGGACTGAATCTACTAAGTTTCACTTTAGTTGACCTCGGTTTAATTAAAAGAAAACACACAATAAGGTTTAATAAATAATTTTTAAGGGAAAATAAAAGTTAGATAAGAAAATAAATAAAATTATTGACAAATATGAAAGTACAAAAGCACTAGGATCCCTGAATCCACCACCGTTTCCACAATTAAACCTTAGCACTGGCCCTGACATGTTCTAGTCTAGGGTTTAAAATCAATAATCTTAATTTATTCGAAAGCCTCTCTCGGTGGTCATCCAAATCTATCCCTGTACGGGAGACCAATTATCTCTAATTAACCTTCGAACATAAGGAGATCGGAAGAGTCACTTTGATTGTTATCTAACGATTGCATAGAGCATAATAGTATCTCTAGCAGTTACATGACCTTATTGTTCACTACCATGTGCTAAAATCATGAGTAATCTCTCAAAAGCAACATGAATCACAAAGCTCAACTTAATGGTGATCAAGAATCAAATTGGAATACGTGCATAATAAACAACCAACCCAACAAACAAGAACAATAGTAGGAACAAACACTATAAATTAATCATGAAATACGGGGTTTCATCATGAACCCTAGTACAATAACAATTAGCCTGTCATATTACGGAAAAGAAAACAACAATAGTTATTCCAAAGGAGATGAATCCATGATAAATTCCAAGTGTTTCTCTTCCTCCTGATCGCACATCCTCGCTCTACACACAACTACTTCTTGCGGCTCCTTCCTCCCACGGCTCTCGAATGTCCACCCCTTTTTAATACACAATCAATGAATTTTTTTTTTTTTGGACTTGATGTGCATGTTTGGCATTTATTGTTTTATTCTTTTCTCTTTTTTCCAAGTATTAATTGCACAATAAACCTCCGACTTCATTTCTTTTTCAACTTTGGCCCATAATTTCCAAAAGAAGGTAGAATTGAAACTTTTTCCTCCTTGTTTTCTTCATTTACTTCAAAATTGGGTTCAAACCTAGTATAACCAGAAACAAGTAAAATTAAGTAGTAAATTGAGGAAATACAATGATAAATATCTAGTTTTAACGGCCTAAGATAAGTGCAAAATTGCACTTATCAAATTCTCCCAGACTTAAACTGTTGTTCATTCTCGGACAATAAAAACTAGAAACAAACAATTAATACAAAAAGAGTAAAAATAATGCATTAAAAACACTTGCCAGCTTTCCAACTCATATCATCCATCACAAGTTATAGAACATTACCACCAAAAAAAAAAAAAAATTGCCCATTGTTCGACGAACGAATATGCATAGTCAATCCCACAATCATACATTTTCAGTTGGGCATTCCCATTCCAAAGTAGTCAAATATGACATCACCCTCTGGTGAGAGGCACACATTCCCCCTAAACTTAATATATTTTTTTAGCACTTCCCTTTCTAGATCGGAAGAGCTTTTGAAGGTGCTCCTAGGTTTTAAAACTTTCACCTCTCAATGAAGTACCAAGTTTTTTTAAGCCTTACCGTAAAAATACGAGCTTAGCCAATGAGGATTCTCCCAATTTTTGAAAGCCCCAACTTTTTTAACATCCAGCAGGCAGTCAAACCCACTTGTTATCTACATCCCTAAAAATTGAAGTATAGTCTTACTTTTATTATGCTCCTTTTTTTCGATCTCACTTTTTTTCATATCATTCTTCTTTTTTTTTTTTTTTTGGAATTTCTCAATTATTTTTCTGGGTTTTTTTTTGAGCTTTCTTTCTTTTTTTTCTCTTTTTCTTGATGGCCTCATATGTCTTATGTGTAATCCATCTCTTCACTTGGCTTTCTAAATGACCCGTGTAGCGAGCTTTGGGCTAATAACTTCCTCTTCAGTTGACCTAGGGCACCAGCTCTAAAAGACCCCTAAAGACTTAATTTTTCGAGTCACACAGGCTTTGAAGAGTGGTAAAGACACATCGAAGGCTTCTTTTTCCCTTTGTTTTCCACACAGCTATGCAAGACTTGAGATAAGGATGAGACCGCTAGCATCTGGTATTTGCCTAGCTTCTGTTGGTGAGTCAAAAACACCCTACACAAATATTCAACATGCACGGAATTCACACCAACCTTACTAATATCCCCAATCAATCTCTCCCAAACATAGACGTAAATAGGTTTGGCGAATTAGAACAAAGAAAGCGTAGGGTATTTTAATTTTTTTACTGTAACTCATTTTGACTAATATCTACTATACTTCACTCAACCAAAGTGTAGACTATGGTGACTTATGCTAACTAATGAACATGTCAAATATGGATAAGTAATTTTCACTAAGTTAAATTCCTATAGCAATGCCCGAATACAAATAATGGGCAACATAAGATAAAAAATATTCAGTCACACTAACTGGCAAGACAATCAAATATGGAAACAAAATTCTTTTTTTTTTTTAAAGATTTTTTTGGTCAAATTTTTTTTTTTTTTTTTGAGATTTTTTTTAAGTAATATATAAAAGCTACACTATAAACCTAAATCTCAACAAAGTTAAGCAACAAAAATTTAAAGCATCCTACCCCCATACTCAAAGTATACATTGTCCTCAATGTATTCAACAAGAATAAACAAGATAAGGTTAAGATACTCCCCTGTGTAGAGATTGAAGAATTCGAGAAAAGAAGATAGAACTTGTTGCACTTTTCCTTTGCATGACTTCCTCTGGTGGTTGGATTTCTTCTCAATTGGTGTTTTCCTATATTGATAAGTAACACATGTAAGTATAATGGACAAAATCAGTGGTAATATAAAGTTGAGTATAAAGTGGTGTGCACTCCCAACATTTACTCGATTTTTGATTAAAACCATGAACCAATTAAATTACCCCTTGAGCCCAAACATGCTTGATTACAACTAAAGAAGACTAAAATAAGTGATTCATGCTCAAGATATGATGAAAATTCAATCCACACGCTGAACTTCTACAAAAAATGCAAAAAATGAAATTTTGAGAACAAACTAACTTAGCATCTTTGACCAAAGAAAACATTAATGAGTATTGAAGTTTTCTCGAATGATCTTCTAGAATATGAAAATATTAATATTGATCTAGCTCTCTGCAAACTTTCAAGTCAGATGGAGGTCGTTTGAGCTAGACGATGAGGGGCTATATTTAGCATTAAACAGTGGACGAATCTGCCACAGCTGGATTCAAGCTCAGGTAACATACCAAAGTATTGAACTTTTCCCGAGCTATCTTTTGACACAAGAAAGTACACATGTTTATCTAGCTCTCCACAAATTTTAAGGTCAAGTATTATAATGATGAATAGAGTGTCGAATCCCATGAGCACTGAATCTACGAAGTTTCACTCTAGCTGACCTCAACTTTAATTAAAAGAAAACACACAATAAGATTTGATAAATAATTTTAAAGGGAAAAGAAAAGCTAGATAAGAAAATAAATAAAATTATTCACAAATATGAATACACAAAAGCACTAGTATCCCCGAATTGACCATTGTTTCCACAAGCAAACCTTAGCACTTGCCCTCAGATGTTCTAGTCTTGGGTTGAAAATCAGTAATCTTAATTTATTTGAAAGCCTATCTCAATGGCCATCTGATTCTATACCTATATGCGGGACCAATGATCTTTCATTAACCTTCGAAAATAAGGCACTTTGATTCATATATAATGATGTTATAGAGCATAATAGTATTCCTAGCTATTATAGGACCCTATATTGTTCACTATCATGTGCTAAAATCATGAGGAATCTCTCGAAAACAACATGAATTACAAAGCTCAACTTAATGGTGATCAAACATCAAATTGGAATAAATACATAATGAACAATCAGCCCAACAACTAAGAACAATAGCAAGAACGAACACTATAAATTAATCATGAAATACGGGGATTTATCATGAACCCTAATATAGTAACAATTAGCATGTCATATTAAGGAAAAGAAAACAAAGTGATTGGAATTCAAAACCTAAAGGAGATGAATCCATGATAAATTCCATGTGTTTCTTTTCCTTCCGACCGCACGTCCTCGGCTCCGTGCATGACTACTTCTTGTGGCTCCTTCCTTCCACGGATCTTGGCTTTCCACCCCTTTTTAATACACAATCTATGAATTTTTTTGGGGGCTTGATGAACACGTTTGGCATTTATTATTTTATTTATTCTCTTTTTTCCAACTATTAATTGCACAATAAACCTCCAATTTCGTTTCTTTTTCAACTTTGGCCCGTAATTTCCAGGAGAAGGTAGAATTGATCCTTTTTCCTTCTTTTTTCTTCATTTGCTTCAAAATCGGCTTCAAACCTAATATAACCCAAAACAAATAAAATTAAGTGGTAAAGTGAGGAAATACAATGATAAATGTCTAGTTTAACGGCCTAAGAAAAGTGCAAAATTATACTTATCAATAGCTATTGCCGATGATCTCTGTGAAAGAAAATAGCAAGTGCCTTAACGCAATCATCACCGACTTAATATAAATCAAACTATATATCTACAATTAAAAAAAAGTGTACTCTTCTTTAATTTCAAACCTAAAATTCAAATGAATAAAAATTAACGAAACCAAATTCAGCACCCATCTACAATATGAATAACCACTAATTAGTTACACCAACATATGACACAATCATAAAGAAAGACAGCCCAAAAACCGAAATCCACAACTTCTTATTTTACTCTCTTTGTGTCTCAAGCAAGCCCTCAAATTGTTGGATATCTCATTTAGAATGCCAAGAGATCATACCTAAAGCAAAACATCAAAAAAAAAAAAAAAAGAGAAAGAGAAAAATCAGAAGAAAAATTTAATGTAGAAGATGATGACCAAATTCAATGAGTTGAAAATGGAGAGGGGCCAATTTTGCTAGCGGATCGACTGTGAAATAGCGTGGCAGAAATCACAAACTTCAAGATGGCGGAAATGGTTGCACCGCCATTATATTGAATCACTTCTGTCAAATTTTGGGCATAGAAGGAGAAAATGAATTGGGGTTTACTTTCTGAGTTGAGAATGTACGCAATCTTTCTTAAAGTTTTGAAATGTCAGTTCTCAAGAATCATCATGTATTGTTTAACGAGTGAAGAATAGGCATTGGTTTCAAGTTAAAACCGACGTGTATTGATTTTTCAAAATTTTCAAAAATGCCACCGTTATTTCTTTTCACGTCGCTTTTTGAACAAACCGATGTGCATTCCCTTTTTTTTTTTTGTCTATTCAGTTGTAGTGGGATATTTTAAATGCTATGAACTTTGTTAAATTATCTAAACAATATATGCGAACACTGAAAGATGATGGATGAGAATTGTTACTTGATGAGATTTCCTCTATTTGTGATAAGCATGACATTGTAATTCCAAACACAAATGATATATATGTTGTTCTAGGGTGTTCAAGGCGTAATGCTATTCAATATACCAATATGCATCATTATAGAGTTAAACTCTTCTATTTTGTGATAGACACATAATGTTGTCGATTTTATCCTACAAGTTGATAGATTGTTAACAAGTAATATAATGGTGAGTAGAGTATCTAATCATACGACAACTGAATCTGCTAAGTTTCACTTTATTTGACCTAGGGTATAATTGAAAGTGACACACCGTAAAATTTGATAAATAATTTTTAAGGAAATAAATTTATTTAACAGATATTAACAACTAAAATAATTTACAAATATAAAAAGCAATTAAATTATAAGATCCCTAGGATTATGAGTCCACCATTGTTGACCAACTTAAAACGATACATTTACATCCCTCATTTTCAAACAATTCTCATTTTATGTTAACCGATATCTTTGTGTCAATTTGCTCTCTCGATACAAATTAAACTTATTTTTACGTATCACCCACCTATATCTCTATGGTAGATGTGAACAAATAAAAATACAATTAAAAACCTAGAACATCACAAAATGTTGCACTGAGTATTGAAGTATATTTCCATCTCCTATTCGACTTAATGTTGTTTGTTATTCGACCTGTATACATGTAAAGCCTCTCAGCCACTACATGAATCCCTAAACTATCCTAAAACCAATCACTTCATAGGATGTCAATCAATGCAATAACAAACAATCCACGATAATGAGAATATTGCCCAGGGTTAAAATCAGTGATCCAATATTAATCGAAAGCCTCTCTCGATGGTCAATTGATTCTATCAGATCTTTAATATTAACTTAAAATGTGAAACTTATAACAACATAATTAATTTCGGAAAATCTTATTAATAAATAATAAAGAAGTCAAAAATAGTTTGAAGCTTATCACTCAAATAAATGAATAACTTGAAATTTTAAAGAACATTTCAGGTAAATTCTATTTAAGTTTTTAGCAGCCTTCGTCTATCATCCCGCCACCGTCTCCAAAACCTGAAAGTGTTAGTTTGTAAGAATGAGTATAAAAATATACTCAGTAGACTCCAGCGCATATTAATTAATTCATATCACAAATATAACATGTAAAAATGCAACTAGTTCTTTCTTTCTTGGAAGGATCTTGCTTTCTCTTTGAGAACAAATGTTCTCGTTCTTATGCATTAAAGTAGATACGTGTATAATAAAGAGATATTAAGCATATATGCGGTCTTCCTTAAACATTTAATAAGATGCAACATGTGTGATTTTCTGCCTTATATAAGGAAAGGGCTGATGGAGATTGACAATGTGGGATGGCGAAAACTAAATCTAGTGAGCTCGCGGCTGCCAGTGACTCCAGTGAAGATGGCTGACGGTGGATGCATGTATTCCTGTAAATTTAGGCTGTGCAGTCGTGTAGTATTATACATTTATGTATGCTATATACATCCTAAGCATCGTGAAGGCAATGCTTGAAGATAAAACAGGTGACGACCTGATGGAATCCCGTGGCAGTGAAGGTGTAAAAATTCCAGCATGGTTGTGGCAAGCTTCTGCCGATAGTGATGCGGTGTGTATATGTATGTGATATTGTTATATATGTACATCTGACATTCTTGGCTATAATAAGTAGGTTTCATGTATGTATATATGCAAATAAGTGATAAAAGCTTGAGAGATATACTGAATCGACTCGACTCGGGAAGAAAATTACAAACTTGCTGCGGTTGGTGTGTAATCATATAAAATATAAGGGTGAATATATACATATAAAACTAACAGAAATTTCTATGCATTCAAATAACGAGGTTTATTTTTAAATTTTGAGTAATCATTGTATGTCTTGAATTCTTTATGAATTACAAGGAATAAAAAATTATGTCAGAAGCATTAAGGATTTGAGAGCGAGATGGCGAGGAAAATACCCGGAGAAGAAACCTTTTTTGCTAAATTCAGGGAATAAACTTGTGTACTTATATTCTTGTCATTAGAGCATCTCCAATGCCTAGTTAAGGTCAAATATCATGGCTCAAAATTCAACATGAGAGAGACAGAGAGAAAAATGAGAGAGAAATTGAGTGGGAAGAGAGAGAAAAGTGAAGAAAAATAGAGGAAAATTCAAAAAAGAGGAGAGAGATAGAGACAAATTCAAAAATAATAATAAAATAATGATTGACATGGTGAAGAAGAATGTAAATATATGACATTACACATCACACTATGAAGAAAAAGTAATGTAAAAGAGATTAAAGTGATTAAAAGAAAAAGAAAATAAAAAATATATGAGATCCATTAATTTTTTTAGGTATATTTATCTCATATTAAACTTTGAGCCATAATATTTGACTTTGACTATATATTAAAGATGACAGTCGTCGAAATAGTGGTAAAACAAATGCGCCACTCGACCGCGGTGAAGTTGCCAGACCCGCCGCCTTAATGTTGGCTATACATAAGCCTAGGTGGCGCGTTTCTGACCCTCCGTTTCCTACAGAGTTCTAAGCCATAAGAAATATAGGAGTGTACACGTAGGTGCCCACGCAACCCCTTCGTTCAATGCTTCAAACGGGTGGTAAAATGACCGAAGGAATTATGATAAAAGTTGTCCTTTTTGGTAAAATATATTAGTTATTTATTTATTATTTTATTATTATTATTATTATTCCTTTTTCTTCATAAAAACTTGCAACGTTTCCTATATTCCCAACGCTCTATAATCATATAGTATGTATCAAAATACGTCATATATGAAACTACAATCATATAGTGTGTCTCAATAGTGAAATTAAGATAAGCTAAGTTTAAATAAAAATGAATATGAATAGTAAGCGTTATGTTATTTATTTTATTTTTTATTTTTTGTATAAAGGAGGATGGGGGAGGAAGATTGTGGGAATTCAAACCTGAGTAATCCTGATAAGGGGTTAAGTTCTTAATCACGTGAGCTAACCTCTTAATCCCAATAATAAGTGTTATTTGATTCTGATTTTAGTAATTTTGTAAAAAGAATAAAAAATAAAAAAACATTTCCTTGAACCAATTAACAATTTTGACAGAAAAATATGAAACAAAATTTAGGTATTGTAAAGGTATGGACAAATTTTAGAAACACGAAAGAACCAAGGAAATTAAAAAATCTTCTTAAGGAGAAGTGAGTATATGTCCAAATTCAATCATTCGGATCTCCCGTAAGAATTGGTGAGCGTCCGCCGGACTCTGGCAAGAAATCAAAATCTAGTCCAACGGCATGCTAGCTATATTATAAAAATTTATTGTGATTTAAGGAATATGGATCATGCCATTCATGACTAGGCTATATCTAGAAATGATAACGTACTATACGTATAGTACTATTACCATACGCCTAGGTGGCATGTATCTGGGGAACCCACATGTATATAAGCACATATTGTATGCATTTAGGCACACCACATGATATATAGTACTATAATTGTGTCATACGTCTAGTGTCTTATCATTTCTTCGATTTCTTTTTTTTTTTTTTGGGCTGTTAGCTTTGTTTCCACATAATTTCGTTTTCATCTATAATCTCTTTTCATTTCTCCTTTCTTTTTCAATTTTCATCTATATATATAATTACATTTCTCCCTTCTTTTTCATACTCGCACATCTTTGAAAAATATTGTTATTTTTTATGTGGTTTATCAGTCTTAAAAATACTTCTTTCAATGAAATTTTCACTATTTACTTTTTGTTACAAAAACCTTACATAAGCATAATAACAATGCTTATAAACCACTCTCTTGTTTCTTGATTATCTACCATATATCTAAGGGTTAATTTCACAAATCGTCCCCAATATTTAAGTTAAGAACCGATTTCGTCCCCAATCTTCTTTAAAACACCCCACAACCCCCAACATTTGATAAAAACACACAAATCTTCTTCTTTTCCACTATTCCATAAAATTTTAACAAAATGATGATTATACCCCTTCAACTTTTTAAAATTTTTTTAAAAAGTTTTATAAATAATAAAAAAATAAATACTCCCCCTCCCACTCCCCAAGACTGGCCCCCGAAAATACTGTTATTCTGGCGACCGATCATTCTGCCATTGTAATGGCAGCATTCCAGCGCCAAAATAGGGGGGAGAATCCCCCATTTGCTGCAGGAAATGATAGCATTTTTGCTACCATTTCCAGTAGCCAAAGTGCCGCTAGAAATGGTAGCACAAATGGGAGGGAGTCTCTCCTCCCTTTTGGCCGCAGGCTGGAGGCCAAAAAGAGTGGGGCGGGAGATTCTCCCCCCATTTTGGCCTCCAGAATGGTAGTATTTCTGGCAGCTAATCTTGGGGAGGAGAGGGGTGGGTGTTTTCTTTTTTCTTTTTTTTATTTTTTATTATTTTTAAACATTTTTTTAAAAATTTAAAAAGTTAAAAGGGTATAATCATCATTTTGTTAAAAATTTTATAGAATAATGGAAAAAATGACGATTTGTGTGTATTTATCAAAGATTGGGGGCTGTGGGATGTCTTAAAAAATGTTGGGGACGAAACCGGTTATTAACCTAAAGATTGTGGACGATTTGTGAAATTAACCCTATATCTTATTGGATTTTTTCTTTATTTAATTAAATGTTTGAATTATATATATATATATGTATATATGTATATACATACACATATAGAGTAAACTACAAAACCTTGAGCATACATTGTGGTGGGCAGAGTTGCAACAAATATCAATATAATAATTATCTTCTACATGTTAAATAAGAGAGTCGGTCAACTCTCAATTTCTCGTCCAAAATCTTTATGATTCGTGCGGTAACACTCACTCATATTAGGTTTTTTTTTTGTTTTAATTATTATACTTTTATTATTTTATCATCTGCTTGGATAAAACAAATCGTGATTCCTATCAAAGCCACTCAGTATTATCTTCTCCTGAAATCAAAGCCCTTCCTTCTTGAATCTGAATCTCGTAGGCTTCTTTAGTAGCCGTTGATTTTGTCATTTATTTATTAAATTGGCATCTATTTTGAGGAACCTTCCTTCTCTGTACCTTCACCAAGCTCCGATTATGCTTCAACTTTGGAAACTACATCCAATCCCTCTCGACAATTGAATCTTATCATATTATATCCTATCCTATATCCTATATAAATATATATATATATATATTTACCTAAGATAGTCGGTCAAGTCTCAATTCACCGCCCAAAATCTTTTGTGATTCTTGCAGTAACGCTCACTTATAGTTTTTTTTTTTGTTTTAATTATTATACTTTTATTATTTTATTATTTGCTTGGATAAAATTACTCGTGATTCATATCAAAGCCATCCACTATTATCTTCTCCCAAAATCAAAGCCCTTCCTCTTTGAATCTCATAAGCTTCTATAGTCGCCTTTGATTTTGTTATTTACTTAATTGAATTGGGGTCTATTTTCAGAAACCTTCTTTCTCTGTACCTTTCCCAAGCTCCAATTATGCTTCATCTTTGGAAGCTACATCAAATCCCTCTCTATAATTAAATCTTATCGAATCCTTCCGACCTTTTTCAATTGGTATTGAAATTTCAGTATGTCATCTTTACCTATTAATTTCATAGTTTTCTGTTCGCTGAACCCACCTCCATATCCCTCATCTATTTCTTTGTAGAGAGAACATATTCAGGTTGCAATTACTTCAAGGCATTAGTTAGACACCTAGACCACGAATCTTTATAACACTAATGATAAGAGTCCGGCGTAAAACTGAAGAATAGGTATCGATTTCAGCATTTTTTTTCTTGGTATAACGACATTGTTCTAGTGTTGCTCTGGCAAGATAAAAATGGTGGGTTTCACTCTTCAACTCTCTATGGTTTTGGGTGCTTTTCCTTTTTGTTCATTCTTCATGTTCTAACTGATGTTGCACTTGCTCGATAAATGTTGACATATTTATTTCATGTTTTGTGTAGATTAACATTTTCTTTTCCTAACACTTTTTTTCTTTTTCTTTTTTTTTTTTTTCCAGGAAGCAAGTAATAGGCAAAGCTGCAGGTACTATCATTTAATTACATAGGGTATTTTTCTTTACATTTTTCCGATAAATTATAAGTGCAAAATAACCACAATTTCATTTTCTTCCATGATTATTGCTTAATCAAAATGTGTTTATATCAACCCATGATATTTGAAATTAATTTATCAAAGCATGATGTTTGAAATTTTGGTTCTTTCTCTATTTCAATTGATTTTGTGGAGAAGGTTAAGCGATCAGTTCTTTTTGTTGAGCTCTACAATCAGCAGGGAAGCAACACGTACGACTAATAATTGATTATTTGTCTGGCCTTATGTTAGAGGATCAGTGATGACAGACAACCCCGTGCGTAATTTGTAATTTGTTGCCAAGAGACAGGTAAAGAAATTGTTCTTTATTATTTTTTGAATTTTGATATGTTCTTCTTTAGATTTGAGGAAACCTTTTTGAGTTTGTTCTTGAAGTATGGTTGGGTTACTTGGGTTTGTTTTATTAAAGAATATCTAATAAGGTTTGTATAAACCGGGCATCTTGCTCTGGGGCTTTGTTGTAGTTAATGTTCATTTATGTGGTGTGGGTGTACATGGATGATGAAACTTTATCATTTATGTTCTTGAATTGTTGAATTTAAGTAATTAAGTAAGCTTTTGATAGAACTTGAATGTATTGGTAATTGGAAACCATCATTTAAAGTGCCAGCAGCTGGCACCATAGACGCGAATCTTTGTGAGAGTGAAAGCAATCAATTTCAAGAACATTTTCTTTGTAAATTAGATATAATTAATACATATTTTGATTTGCAATGTTATTCCTAAGTGGTTAAAGCACAATTTTTGTTTCTATTACTCTTATAATAACACTTGTTTTCATTTGTTGTGACATTGGAAGCTAATGAACATTAATAACAACCATAGATTTAAAGTAGGGTAATTTGCGCTAATAGACCCTATCGTTTGCTAGTATTGTGGAAATAGACCCTATTGTTTCTAACTTGGCGATTTCAACCCTAACGTATACTAATCCTTGCAAAATGGACCTTATTATATAAATTTATCAATTTTTTTGTTAAAATGACCCTTTTAACCTTATTTTTTTTTAAATATAATTCTTTTTAAAAGTATTTTACCTTTAATTTGAAGTAAAATATAAAGACAAAATGTTATATTTTACTCTCATCCGTCCTACAAAGATATTCCAGCATTTCATTTTCGTCCATCACACAAAGATAGGCCGTTCACTAAATTGAGCATACATTTAATTTTTTTTGTTTCTATGTTTTATCCCTAATTAATCATCTACATCAACTACCAATGCAGTTTAATATTAATGATGAAGAAGGTTATAAATAAAAAATATATATAAAATTAATTGTCCCAACCATATTAATAGCCATTTTTTAATTCGTGTGAAATTAACTAACCGCCTATCTTTGTGAGACGGGAGAGTAATTAATTAATGTATCATATTAATGTATCATGTTGATGTTTATATTGGTCATCACACGCTGGGGTAAAGAGATCGGAGCTTTCACATGAGATTCCAAAAAATATTTCAATTAACTGAAAAATCAAAAGGTCATGGGTAGGTAAAATTATGATAGCAGTTGAATATAAGTACATCAAAATATAAATTTTTGTCTTTATATTTTACTTGAAATTAAAGGTAAAATACTTTTAAAAAGAACTATATTTTAGAAAAAAGAAAATAAGGTTAAATGATCATTTTAATAAAAAAATTGATAAATTTAGATAATAAGGTCTTTTTTGTAAGGATTAGTATATGTTAGGGTTGAAATCGCCAAGTTAGAAACGATAGGGTCTATTTCCGCAATACTAACAAACGATAGGGTATATTTACTCAAATTACCCATTTAAAGTATGTGTCCGAGTAGCATAATGGACATGAACAGTAGGTTTTTGGGCGTGGACGGATCCACGTGTATGCTTGGCTATGCACAGCTTTTCTATTTTTTTTTTAGTCTCTGAGATATTTTCGGCAGCCATGGATTTACACTTCTACAGTTTGAAGGGGAAGATTGAGCAAGGAAGACGAGCAGGGAAGGGGATGGGAGAGTCAAATGGTTTGACACGATTTACAAGAAACTTGCTGGCTGCTGAAGCTCTCTATCTTTCTCTCTCTCAAATCAAATCAAAGAAAAAAGTGATATATTTTTTCTCTTTCCTCTCTTTAATCAATATCCCCACGTCGCCCTCTCCTCCAACCAATCCCTTTCTTTGGTTTTTGTTTAATTATCTTCTATCTTTTTTTCCTTTTCTTTTTTTTTTTGGCTATATATACACGCACATATATATATCTCTCATCTTCCCTTTTATATATTTCTTTTTCTCTAGTTTATTAAACATTACTTAGTATTTTTTTTTTTGAAGGGGCAAAATTTATATTTTTTAGTACCACATTGTTTAGTGCTTTTCAAATTATAAGAAGTTATTAAACATATTATTTATGTGATAATTTTTTTATAATTGTATTTATTTGTGTAATAATTTTTAATAAATTTAGTTTTTTTAAACTTGATAGAAATCAAGCCACGATTAGGCGGGGCGCCAAATGTTTGATGCTTAATCAAATTCAATAAACATCATGAAAAATGTATATATCAGTATATAAAAATAACATTAATTTACTCTATTAATAAATCTAAAAAAATGCTTCAACGATAATATTTGAGACGTGTGAACTTTTTTTTTGTGCATACCCAGCCTTAGAAGGCTGGCTCCGTCCCAGTTTTTGGGTGTGGAATCGAGAATGCACGCAAAGCTAGCTTTTGTGAAAACAATTTGTTGAAATCCATTCATATTTGCTACTTAGCTGTAATCATTAATATCAAAATGTACACGATTACTTATGCTGAAAGCTAATTTTGTGCTTTGTGTTGGGTATTGATAAATCTTTAATTTTCTAAATGATGGATATTTCGTATTTACTATTTAGTGAAGTTGGATACAAAAGATTTGTTGGCTAATTTTCTAAATGATGGATATAGAAAAATTGATTTATGGAAAATAAAGTTTTAAATGCTGTCAAATTTTGATATTTAGTTTTCCGTGATTCTCAACGGTCATTGAGATGACATCAAAGTAATTTTGATAAAATGAAAATTTTTGTCCAGTAATATGGTCAGCCTTCTTTTTTATAATATATAACTAGGAAAATAGCAAAATTGATCACCCGTAAGACATTTTGCGGGTGGTAATTGAATAACTCACATGTGGGTTGTCCCACATATAAATTATCCAATTATCACCCGCTAAGTGTGCATTTTGCTGGATAATTCCGTCACACGTCAGACATGTGATTAATTTTTGCCTTATATTCGCATAGACCTTTACTAATTTTTGGGTTTTAACACCGTAATCGAATAATCTATAAATTAATCACATGTCATTTGCCGTAAAAAAGATATTTATCGTACTAGCTTAACAATACCTTGAAATATTATAGATTTATTCGTTCATTCCACTGATTTTAAAGAAACAAAAGTTAAAAATGCTATTTAAGAGTATTGAATAAAAAATGCTTAAATTTATCACTAAAATTGTAATTTTACGCGAATTGAGGATAATTGATCCAATTATCAAAAATAATTTTGCCCATTGTTACTTAAGAGTGTAGTCTCACCGAGTTAAGAAAATATTTTTATAGTTTAAATGTTGTAATCATCTCGTATCACACTTATATGTCATACTAGTGAGGTATGCGTGCGTTGCACGCAAGTTGCCTGTCATTATACTTTTATTTCGTGTAAAATTAGCCAAACTAATGGTCTAAAATAAGGAAATTAAAATTTATCTTTTAATTGGATTCAAAGCCTACACGTGGGGCATGTAGGTAATATATAGAGAACTGGAAAAACTAATACATTGAAAATCTAATAAAAACCATAAGCGCATATCATATCTATACATAAGAATATTTAAAAGCCATAAACCTTAGAGGTTTCTTTCATTGACTTTTTGGCAACCTTCTACATCTTGCAATTGGAGTATTATCATGCCCAACGAGTTAATACATACAATGACCCGTCCACGATAGCTAGTGGCGGAGCCAGACTTTTTATTTTGAGGGGGCAAAAAAATACTGAAGTCACCATATAAATTTAGCATCAAACTTATTTATGAATTTTTTGTATGTGAATATTTACACCACAAAATATTGGGCCTTTTACATTCATTTTTCATCCCCATTATCCATTTCTTCTTCACCCGACTTTCTTCTTCTGACGTGGTAGCTTGATTTGGAGTTATTGTGGTGAGTAGATTAATAGTTAGAAATAATACAACATACAATTTAAAACTTTAAAGTCGAAAGTGAAAAAGTAAACTGAACTAAGAGAAATTTGAAATTTGATTTGACATGAAGTTTTAAAGTGTAAGTTGAAACTTAAATATTTTGTTTCAAATTAAGGTTTCAATTTGATGTTTTAATTGCGTGTAAACATAAACACTAAAATTTTGATATAAAATTAACTATCTAATTAGATAATAAACACACGACAAACAACTAAATAAAGTTTATAATAACTTTTGCCAATTGAAATAGGCCCAGGTCATTTGCTAGTATGTCTAAGCAATTTTCCCAATTGAAATTGGGCCGGATAAGCTATTTTACCAGCCGATTAGGTGCACGACGGTAATTGATACAAATTAAGGGTAATAATGTAATTTTACACATAAAAAAAAAACCCTATCATCTTCCTCAATCCTCATTCATCCGCCGTTTCTCCCCTCAGACAGTCACAACACCTCCTCTTCTTCCGTGGTGGCTGAAAACTTTGTAGGGGCGAATAACCTAACGGCGATCAACTTTGCAGGGGCGATCGCCCCCCCAACGCCCCTCATGTCGCTCCGCCACTGATGATAGCCTCCGCGACAAGCAATTCCAATGTCTCATCTACCTCATATTTCATATGCATAGTCTGCATACGAAACAGGGAACAAGATCAGAGCAATTAGACTAATCAGAGAAATTAGACTAAGTCTTGAACATTTCTCACATAATAGTTGTAGCCAATCTATTAAAATTTCTCAACAAAGATAAAATCTGCAATAATAATAATAAAGAATGGATACAAACAATCCGCATAATTTCTCATAATCTTTTAAGTGACCAAACACATTCAAATCTCATTGTCAACATGTTTTAAAAGTGTCACTAACTTTATTTTAAGTAGTATAATGTCAAGTAAAACTCTTAATGTTTATGTAATCTCTTAAATGCCATCTTGGTAAGCTATAAGTCACCGTTTGCATTATTTGACAGGACTATCCAAAAAATGCATTTTTAAAAATTGAGAAAAAAGTAAATAAATCTAGAATGTTTTTTAACTTTTAGTATAAAATACTAAAGACGCTCAGAATAAGAAAAATGTAAACTACATTTTTCCTTAAATTACATTCAATACTCAAAAGCGAAATTGAATTTTTCTCATTATTCCTTTCTCTCTCTTCCCCTACCCCCCTCATCTATCAGTAGACATGTATTCTATATTTTATTTTTATTTTTAATTTTTTTAACTTCTTGTCGGCTCCATGCCTATCTCATGTAGTTCAATATTGTTTACATTAAAGTCAACCATTAATATTAGCATTAGATATTTTAATTAGAAATAAGACCCAACTACAACACTAAAAACTAACCCGATCAAATTATCACAATACAACTAAGTGATATTTTAAAGAATTTTCTTGACAAATTACCTATCACGGAGTGTCAATATAGTTGAAATCCTTGGTGCACCTTTAATTATTGACATCAATAACTTTATTAGAGAAAAAAAATTATGCAGGACTAAATATAAAAAACAATCTTTTTAGACAAGATCGGAACAATACAAAATTCCCTCTTTCATTTTGTCGTTTTTTCTTGTAACTTTTCTCAGTATCTTTTTTCTTGCTTATTTAAGGTCATTTTCAGTAAAAGTTAATCCAACAACCATTTTGAATTAAAAATTTCGAGATGACTTTTTGTGCCTATCCTTTAATAGTTGAAAGGCTTAATGTCAACAAATAAGTAGCAGCTGCTAAACATACCCACAGCATTATAGGTTGAGAGGACTGTTACAATACTAAATTCCTTTCTATCAAATCCATTTGGTTATTAACTATATTGCACAAGTGAGAACTTCAATTGGACAAACTTCAATGGCAATCTTTTTAGTTGTATGAAATATTAACTTTGTAAATTCCTTATCTTCCATTTACAGACAATTAAATTTTGACAAATAACTGAAGTTTCAACATATATGATTAAAAACATATATGAAATCAAGTTCTTGAGCATGCTATTTAAGTATTTGAAATAAATAGGAAAACTTCTACTTCAGATATAACCGATTTCACGTGCTCATAGCAAATACATCTTTAATCTTTACTTAATCATGCGGTGTCAAAAATTATTTCAATCAAATGCTGCAAGCCCTACAATTAACTGTTTCTATTTGACTGAAGAATAATTGCCAACACAAACCAATAATGTAAAGAGGAACCAATGTAGATATTTTGTCTCTTGGAGTTACTCTAGCTTCCTACTTTCAGTTAAAAAATGTTTTAAGCAAACATCTGACATTTCAACTAAAAGCATCTCAATTTTAAATACGAACTTCAATAACAGGTCAAAGAATGTCCACCAAAGAATGCATAAAAAGAACTACATCGACGGATAGAAAGATTGTATGCACAAACCTCATACTCAATTGCAACACTCTTGGTTACAAGATCAGTCCAGCACAATCTTCCCAGCAAATTCATTGATAAAATTGTTAAAAAAATAAATAAAAATAAAAAAGATAAAAATCCATCGGCTTTGCCGACAAGTTTTGCTGCACCATGATTAATCAAGTTCAAAAGATAAATCAGTAGATACTAACAAGCAAAATCTAGCTGTAGAGAGATATTAGATTATTGTATTAATAGAAGCGCATATCCATTATCCAAAATAATAAATTTTGCAAATTCCACTAATATCAAACAACAACAAATATGTGCATGAAACAATATAAGTATCCTTACAAGACTTACCCATGAGCCTGGTGAACTTCACATATCTTTGGAGCATCATGTCCTCCACATTCCACACCACATCCTTTTCTTTCTTAGTCTGTTACATTGAGTACTAAAGTGAAAAATATAACTAAGCAAGTTAATACTTTACATCAAACAAATTCCTAACAATAAACAGTTGCAAATGACACTAACATTATAGTTTGTTATTGTAAATGAGTAACATATAAAAGATGGCTGACATTCTCCCAACGGACATACCTAAATCCTTGAACCCATAAAATAAAATAAAATAAAATAAAATAAAAGCTGCCATTTTGATTGCAAATTTGATCGAAAATGAATTTTAGCTCTGGCTTTCTTTTATTTTTGGTGCTGATCATATCTATTTTCTGATATATTGGTACCCTTGTTTTCCTGTTTACCATGAGTTGGAGTTTACTGCAAGGTGGAGTGCCTGTTTAAGCTTTGAGCACCTTTCCCTTTTCAATAACAATACATATAAGTGAAACGAAATAATTATTAAAATAAAATCACTTACCAGCAATAGTATGGAGTTGTTCCTGCATTCCCACTAATTTTAAAGTTCCACACCTTATAATTTAGTTTCAATTATAAATGGTTGTAAGTTGTCGAACGGACATTGGGTCGAAAAGCCAAATATTAGTCACACCAAGAAATGATTCGAGTTTCTAAAACTATAAGATTGGGTAACTTCTAGGAATTTAGCATAAGATTTATACAAGTTTGAATTTTTCTTTTGAAAGTTGAAACCTGCCAACTAAAAATTTCAGAAACCCCATTCAACATGTATATGTGCATCCTTGTACTTAGGAAAGAGAGGATGGGAGATCAGCCTGTGCAATCTCAAGAAGACATAGAACAATATATACACCTCAAATTAGAGAGAAGAAAATTTATATGAGCAAACATAACATTCACAATGAAAAACCCCAAGAAATCACATATATTACTATTCAAAACATACATCTTTAGATTTCTTTTTCATTGAATTTTGTATGGATAAATTGCTTAATTTCGCAAATTTTATACAATCAGTATAACCCCAACCACAAATGATAATAATTTAACAAATATAATGCACCCAATGTTGAAGCAACTTGATACTGAAGCTTGAAAGACTAACGAAAATATAAGCAAATCACATTTAACATCAGAATCAAAATTTTAGCAATATAATACAAATTCAATTTAAAAAAAAATTGCAGTATAATACAAATCTTAGTAAATTTGTTAGTACACGAAGTTGACCCAAAAAGTAGATCAAAGATCCATATTGCAGAATAACAATCATGAAATCCACAATACCATATTAAAATAATCAGACCAAAAATTCAGTCGAGTTTACTACATTTTCCCTTGACCACTGCTACGAAAGAACCTAGTGAAACCCCTAGAATTCAGATAACGAAGGCAAAGTGGAAAAGCAAAAGAGAGACGACCATAAACGAATTGAGAATCCATAGTAAGTATGTTTGAAGATTGAACCTGAGCCCACAATGACAAGATTTGGCGTTGTAGAACAAAAGCGAATGCAAGAAAGAAGATTTTTTGTAAATTTGTGCAGAGAATCTGGAAATTAGAAAGAGAATGAGCGTACAGTAGATGAGCTTTTGGGGGGTTTGCATATTGAGAACGAGTATAAAAGGAGGAGTAAATGTGGAAAATGGAAAAATGTCGCCCAAGCCGCTTTTTTGTGGTACCATGTGTTAGAAATATTGTACCTAAATTGATTGAACAGTGTTAATTGAAACAAGCCTCTTTTTATATGTTAGGATTAGGATATGTTCACAAATGAGTTTTTACGACGCCACACGTTCCATAAACATTCCTGAACTATATTATTTATTTACTTTTTGTATTTATTATTCTACTAGTTTTGATCACCTACCCCAGGGGGTAGACTTTAATCTACCCACATGGGGTAGGTGATCAAAACTAATTATTCTGCCTACTTTATTCATTTTGTATGTATAAGTTTTTTCTCTGAAGATTCAATAACATATTTAATCATTTAACATTTTCATATATGTTCCACATTAAATTTTTAGATGTCATCTTGCATGAAGTTTCAAATTTGTTTCGTATCATTATTCGTTTAGCTAGTGAAATCCTCAAACTTAATTGTACAGTTACTGATTGAGTTATATATATTTGATGTTTACAAAATATTCTGCTTACCATATAATAGTCTTACATTTTTGTCTGTAAATAGTCTTCTCGTGCAATACAGGGGTGAAAGACTAGTTATTATATATAAAAGCAGCATAGTTGTCTAAAAATTTTTTCCGCCCCTTTGCATTTTCTAAATTCGTCAAATTGTCTTCTTTTTCTTTCTTTCTTTTTCTTGGTTTTTTTGGTTTTCTTTTTTTTTTTCCTCTCCCTAAAATGTTTTTTTTTTTTTTTTGAGAAAGCATATAATTTATTCAACTACTAACCCCAAAAAACGAGAAAGAAAAAATAGGAATACGAGATATCCATAAGTGCGTTCCCGGCCTAAGTAAGGCAAAGGAAAAAAGTGAATGTGCAGTACGATTATGTTCGCGTGGGATATGTATGCATAAGCAACACTTCCCATCAAGAAGGAAAGCAAGAATATGACGGAACAAAGCAGCAATGCCACCGTGATCGTCCGGGCTATTGAGACCTTGGACGACCTTCAAAGCCTCCGTCCTTACCTCACTAACCCATATCGAATTGTCCTTTAGAACTTGCAAACTCGCCTACATGTGCTGGAATCGCTAGTAATCGCCGGTCAGCCATACGACATATCATATTGCCATCGCCTCCGCTTGTTCCACATTATAGACCCTATCGAGTGTAATGGCAACGGCCGTCACCACTTCTCCTTCTTTCCATGCACACCCGCCAATACCTACGGATTGCTCCCGCACTGCGGCATCAGTAACCAAAGTCACCACATCCATACAACCATTTCTGCCCCTCCATGCAACGCCCAACTCTTGATTTTCCAACCGTCTCCCCTCTTCAGTCGCCAACCGAAAGCTGGCCAAGTAGGTTAATGCCCAGTCACTTATGATTTCACCATCCAACGCTTCCTCTTGAAAAATCAGCCTGTTTCTCACTCCCCATATAGTCCATAAGAGCATTACCATGTTCTCTCTGTCCTCGGTAGTCTGTATCACGCCCCCCGCTAATATTCAATTTTCTCAAACCGCTAATTTTCAATATTCTTGAATGTCTTATAAATTCTATAGCGGAAGCTTTCATAAAAATAGAGGGGACAAAATGTACAAAACGAATAAATTGTTTCTTTTATAGAGTTTAACATTTTATAAGGCTAATTATTTAAAGTAACAAGTTGTTTAATTTTTAAAGAATCATTATAATTGGGTTTGCAATAAAATGTAAAGAACACAACAAGTTATATTAATATGTTTATTTAATTGATTTCCTAGGCGAGCTAAACCATTATAAAGCTTTTACAGTAAAAAGTAAGCTTTCAATCAATACAAAGATTACACATTCATTTTATTATATAATAGGCATAAAAATATATGTACATTATAGAGATGTGGGCATGCTTATTAATACAAAATGTATTAAGTTCAAAAGTGCAATTGTAATAGTTTCAAAGATAGGTTTCCACTATATGCAAAATTCTACTCTCATTCGCGGCTCCAACTCATTGCTTGCTTTCCAAAGATCATTTCTTCAATCATCTACAAAATTATAGAAAATAGGAGAGAATACAAAGTACTCAGTGAGTAACAAAACCCTTTGATTCACCTTTCATTTGAGAGATTCATTTTCAAGAAAACATAGAATGCACAAAGCTTTTAAATGCATAAGAGGACCCTATTACTAGTTAAACTACTACCCGTAGTGCGCGCAAGATTCATATCAATTTAATAATGGCCATATACATTTAAATGGATCCACAATCAAATCCCAGTTGATCCCTACTGGAATTTCCACATAGAGCAATACAAATACAAAGCAAATATAGAACTAATCGTCGCCCATCTCGATATCATTAGGTGGCTCTTAGTATGATAACAAAGCAAAGAAAAGCAAAGACAAAACGAGTAGAACATCAACTATTGATTCAAATATAATAAATCAATCTTTCTTTTCAATACATCAAAATCCATATTCATTCCATCGAAGACTTCAATCAAAATCCATGTTTATCTTATCAAAACTTCATGAATGCAAAAAGTGAATCAAAGCATTAATTACTCACATTTTTAAGTTGATTTTCCCGAAGGTTCTTTGAGTTGTTGACAAGTGCCCTTAAAATCTTCATTTTCCTTAATCAATGTAGTGTTTCAAGTTGGATTCTTTATATATATGAAGAGGGATCTTTTCCAAGTACAAAACTAAGTGTTTGATAGGTTTTAGGGGTTGTTTTTCTTCTCTTAAGGTATTTGGACGAATTTTCTTTTATGAAGGGCTTGAGATTCACCAAAAAACAAAATATGGATATATGTAGAGAGGGAGAGAGATTGTAGGATGGGTTGAGGTTTGTTGGAAACCTTTAAGGAACTTTTAGCCTATTTATCATAGTTAGGATTTAGTTGTTTTTAATAAATCTTTGAGTTCCGCCAATCAGAACGCTAGACGTGGCACCCAATGTGTCAAGGGGTGATATGGCCAAATAATGTTCACTCGTTTATTGCTCGAGAAATCCTTATACTTTGTGTTGTTTTATAATTAAGTTATGATATTTTGATTCATGTTACGCAAGTCCTTTCAGTTAACGTGATTTTACAATTAGGTGGTTAAACTTCAAGTCATGCTAATTAATAACTACATTATTGTTTCTTAAGCATCATTCGAATGACAATCTTTGAGTCTTGTAACATAGTTGATACAACTCATATGGTTATCTAACTTCATTGTCAAAACATCGATCATATTGTTAATAACCATATTATAATTCTTGGCATTTATTTGAGTAACAATATGTAGCATTTCAAGCGGTTATTAAATCATTGTCAAAATAACATTCACCTTGTCGATAACTATATTCTAATTCTTGGCATCCATTCGGGTGGCAAACCTTATAGTTTTGCAACTCAATACCATCACGTTGCTATATTTTAATTCTTGACAATCTTGTAACCTCATCATTGATGTAATACAATTAATTCTCCCATCTTTGACTCTTGACAAATCTTGTAATAATTCAATACGATTATATTGTCACATTCTACTTCTTGGTTCAATTGAATCACAACCTTGAAAATTCAAGTAATTCCCCATCATTATCAAAATATTATCATTTTGTTTAATTCCTTATTAAATTTTTGTGGGATGTTACTGTCTGATCGCTTAAAATGGCTGCCATAAAATGTTGAAAGTCTATTCTTCCCAACCGTTTGATTTTTTGTCATTAGCCCAAGCCCTCCCAAACTCTTTTAGCCTTATGACACCATACAAAGATGTGGTTGTTCCCCTCAATATTACCACATCTCGCGCACCGAGACCTACTATTAATGTGGTGTCTTGATAGATTTTCCGGTGTAGGAACTGCCTCATTGAAGAGTTTCCATGCAAATATTTGGACCGTTGGAGGAACCTTCATCTACCAAAACTATAACACCCCGCAAAATTTTAACAATGAATTAAGCAAAATGATAATATTTAGATGATAATGGAAAACTACTTGAATTTTAAAGATTTCACGATTATGGCTCAATTGAACACTAAGAAGTAGAGTGTGATGGTATAATCGTATCGAATTAAAAAGTTGCAAGTTTGCCATTCAATTGAATGACGAAAATTGAAATATGCCAATGTGATTATATTTGAATTGTTACAAGATTGTGAAGAATTAGAATATAACAACGAGATTGTATTGAATTGTAAAATTGTTACTCAAATGAATGTCAAGAATTAGAACATGATCATTGGTAACATGATCGATATTTGGGCAATGAATTGGAATTAGAAAGTAACTGTTAACACTGTATTGATAATGATTGACAATATATTGACAATGATGGATTAACCACGCTACTGACAATGTAATAGTTATATTGAATAACCACATGTGTTTGCTATTGATAATGTAAATATTATTTTGACAATAATCGAATAACCGTTTGAAATGTCACAAGAATTCAAAGAATTGTGACTCAATGAAGCCTAGAATGTGGTTATTAGTTAACATATTGGAAGTTGATAGCCTAATTGTAAAATCCTACTAAGTGAAAGGGCTCAAGTAACGAGAATCAAAACATTAGGACTTAATCATAAGACAACACGAAGTATAAGGACTGCTCGAGCAATTTGTCGCCAAGTGTACGGCGCCACAATGCGCCACGGGTCGCATTCTGGTTGGCAGAACTCAAATGTTTATAAAAAACAGCTAAATTCGGATATTTATAACTACTATAAATCGGGATGAGGGGATTGAGATTTCTTCAACCCATCCATCTTACTCCCTCATCCCTCTCTCCCTCTTTCCCTTTCCACCTCTATATGAAAACTAATTGTCTTGATTCCTTAGTAAATCCCAAATATACCATAAAGGGAAAATCGTCCAAAAATACTAAAGGATGAAAAACAACCCTTAAAACCTATCAAACCTTAAGTATTACACTTGAAAATGACCCTTCACTATATATATAATGAATACAACTTGAAATGCCACTCTGATTGAGGAAAATAAAGGATTTGAAGGCATTTGTCAAAGAACCTTTGGAAAAATCAAGTTAAAGAGGTGAGTAACTAATGCTTTGATTTCCTTTTTTGCATTTATGATGTTTTGATGCGATAAGCATGGTTTTAATTGAAATATTCTATGAGACAAGCATGGATTTGATGCATTGAAAAGAAAGATTGATTTATTGCATTAGAATCACTAGTTGCTCTACACGTCTTGTATTGAATTGTTTTGAATTGTTTCCCACACTATAACTTATTCAATGATCCTGGGATAGGGAAGATTAGTGTAGTGTTTCCTTTGAATTGGAACTTCAGTAAGGGTCAACTGGGTTAATTGTGGATCCACTTAATTGTACATAGCTATGATTGAATTGATATGACTCTTGCGCACACTACGGGTAGTAGTTTAACTAGTGATAGGGCCCTCTTGTGCATTGAAAAGCTTTTTGCATTTAATGATCTTCTTGGAAATAAATCTTTAAATTGAAGGGCGAATCAAAGGGTTTTGTTACTCACTGAGTACTTCGTACTCACTCCCTCTTTATTACAATTTTTGTAGATGATTGAAGCTATTACATTTGAAAAGCAAGGCAAGCTAGGCGTTGGAACATGCTCGCGAACGGAATAGAGTTTGCATGTGGTGGAAACCTGTCTTTGAAACTAATACAAGAATGCATTTTATAGTCAAACCAATTTATGAGTTTTATACTTTTTGTAATAATAAGTATGCCCACATTTCTATAAATATATTTCTATCAATTAGAAACTTACCTTTCAGTATGATAGCTTCCTAAGAATTTGTCTTGACTAAATTAATTTTGTTTGCTTTAGTAATCAATGAAATATATCTATTAATATAACTTGTTTTGTCCTTTGCAACTTATTGATAAACCAAGTTTTAATGATTCTTTAAAATATAAAACTTGTTAGTTTAAGTAATTAGCTTTATCAAGACAAACGCTATTTGTTTGTTTTGTACGTCTCATCCCCACTATTTGTATTGAAACTTCCACTATGGAATTTGTTAATTAATATAAGATACTTGAAAATATTGTAAAATTGACGGGGGCGTGACAAAAACGATTTCCACTATTGAACACTTGTCATCGAACATCTCGGCTATACTACTTTATGACCACGTCGATAGCATATTGTAGCCACTTTTTACCGAATAAACCCCCTGTAGATGTGTGATGCCATAAAAGTTCATCCGGTTCATCAACACCTCCAATGGGAATAGACAACACATCCTCTGCATCCACTGGCCATAGCAATGGCCAAACCAAATGTGCATTCCACTCGTCATTCTCTTCCAAAAGCTCCTTCACCCATTGCGGTCCTCCTTGTGGCCTAGTTATAGGACGGAAATTAGTGTGAAGGGATATCCAACTGTTATAATAAATCCATATCTACTCTCAATTCCCCACCCGCCACCTCGCCCCTTGATTAATCACTTCTCTACCGCAGAGAATACTCTTCCAAAGATACGAAGAACCCGCCTTATCCCTTGCTTCAAGGATACTACATTTGTGAAAGTATTTTGCTTCTAACACCCTCTCTGCCAATGGGTTCGGGTTTTTCAACAATCTCTAAACTTGCTTATCCACTAAAGCTTGATTGAACAACACCATGTCCCTGAAGCCCAAAACTCCCCTAGTTTTACGAAGACAAAGCTTACTCCACTTTATCTACACCATACTCCGCCTCTTCCTTTTCGCATTCTTCCAAAACCTTATCATTAAACTACAAATGCCATTACATACCTCTTTTGGCATCCTGAAGAGGCTCATGATGTATGTGAGAATCGACTGCACGACATATTTAAGTAATACCTCATTCCCTGCAGCCGATAGCAGTTTCCTTCGCCATCCCTGAATCCTTTTCCAGACTCTCTTACGGATATAAGCAAATGTCCTCTTTTTGCTTCTTCTCACATCCACATGCAAGCCAATGCAAGAGTCATGACTTTGGGTCTGCTGGACACCCAGTGTTTGCATAATCTCTTCCCTGACCTCTACTGCAGTCCGAATATTCCTTAAAATGTTTTAGTCTTGATTACTCATATATATGTATGTGTGTGTCAGGACAATAGATGTCTAAAAATTTTTCCCGCCCTTTTACACTTTCTAAATCCGTCAAAATGTCTTTTTTCTCCCTTTTTTGGTTTTTCTTTTTTTCCCGAAAATCTTTTACCCTTGGTTACTCACACACACACACACACACACACACACATATAGTTGCCTAAGAATTTTTCCCACCTTTTTACACATTCTAAATCCTTCAAATTATCTTCTTTTTTCCCTCTGTTTTTCCGGTTTTCTTTCTTTTTCTGGGGAAAATATTTTAGCCTTGATTACATATATATATACATACTAGTTGATGCACGTGCCTTGCACATGTTTTGCTTCATTTTTTGCCCGAATTCGCGTGGATAGTTTAGTATAATTAAG
>CAVNYN010271584.1:0-52621 GCA_963692815.1 Nyctanthes arbor-tristis | reverse complement strand
TCTGGTTTCTGGTAGAGGAGAAGGGGTTTAGGTTTCTATTGCTACTCTAGCCTTTCAAAAATTCTTGATGTAGTTCCATATTATCCAATGGCCAGTCTGAGGTGTAAGACTAAACTTTATTATGTCTATAGGTACTTTGTTGAACTTTACTTGACCAATATGTATCCAGTATCCATGCACCAGTAAAGGGTTTATTAACATCTCCCCACCCCCACTTGGAGGTGGGGTTTATTAATGTTTCTAGCTGGTGTCTTGCCTTGGCTTTTTCACGTTATTTATCATTTCATAACATGGATGATTTTATATTGAACTGGGTATTGAGTACTAGTGTGTTTATTGTATAGTTGCAACTTGATCCCAATCAAGCATGTTACTCTGGGATTATTATTGTAAGCCAAATCCCATAATTTTGCTTATCACTGTATCACAGAGGGAGTGAAACAATAAAATACTTCCAGAGAGAAGGCTGAGGTGTCTTTTAAAATTGATCGCTAATATGTTGTGATTGGCTTGCAGAGTTGCCAAAAGTTGGACCAATTACGCCTCGAGACATTGAGATGGCTTTGAAGAACACTAGACCATCTGCTCATCTCCATGCACCTCGATACGACAAGTTTAATGCTGACTATGGCAGCCAAATACTCCAGTGAAGGCACAGAGTCTGTTCCCTATTTTTATTGTTTTCATCTTTGAATCTTTGGAAACCTCTAATGCTTAAACAATGTTTCTATTTGGTACGTTTCTAGTCAAGATTCTAGCAAAAGAAAACCTACTTCAAGAAACTAAGATGAGATTTTTATTTTTTAAATCAAACATTTATTCTCTCATTAGCTTATTTGAAGTCCGATGTGTACTTGGAACTGTAGAAGTGTTTCATGCTATGATTGTTACTCGCAAGTTATAAGACTCAAGTTTCCTGGTGTTTTTAGGGGCTTGGGCTAGCAAGTTAAACGGCTAACTTTTAGGGCATGCTTCTTTCTCACAGATCCGTATTAATGGTATTAGAGATGCTGATATCTGACATGGCATTTTTTCTTAAGGGTAACAGACGGAGTATATATAACATTAAAGAAAGCTAGAGAACTTTAGAATTTAGTCAGAGTTTGTACTTATTGAGAACAATGATACTTACCAGAATCCAATGCTTGTTTTAGACCAGGGTTGCAACTCATACCATAGGGGAAGCATCATGACTCGACCAGCTAGGTGAATTCACACCCTATCCTGGAGTGGAGTAACTATTCTCTCCTTTCTCCATCTTCTACGGCTTCCATCTTCCAATTTCCCTACCAGTTTGGATTTAAAATCATAAAGAACAAGACTACCTCTTACATCCTGCAGACGACATTAATCTTCTGGCCAGGAAACAACATATGGCGACGCTCTTCCGATCTGTTTCTCAGTCTCTAGATCAAAAGCTGCCAGCAACCTGTACCGTATGGATAAATATAAAATACCTTGTCGACACAGCAAGAAGCAATGCTCATACTGAATTTCCAACGCAACCTATCACGGCCGATATCAATATTTCTCCATGAATCTGTGCCTAGATTGAGAACTTTTGCGGAAAATCTTGACCCCTTTAGAGCATCTTCAATGGGTATTATGGATTGTTACTGATGTGGCATGACAATGGAAAGATGTCTCTTCTTATGTGGCCCAAACGTTCATAGAGTGGACCGAGAGAATTCAAGGGCCACTCCAATGCACTAGGTCTAAGGAAACGTTAATAAAATAAAAGAAATGGAGAATTAGACTGTCAACCGTATTGTTTTATAAAAAAAATATAACTTTGCTAAGTTAGGTAGTCCAACAGAGGGTCTCAATAAGACCACCTGTTAGTCTGTCTTTTTTCCCAGTCAATTCAGCGCACTAGATTCATGTCATTGTGCATTGGAGAAGGAGTTTTTGGCCAAAAAATACATTTGCTCATGTGAAATGCACTTTTCCCTCAATTCACCTAAGCATTGAAGATGCTCTAATAAGAACATTTCTAACACAAAGTTAAAATGAAATGTCTTAAATGTATATGTATTAAAGAATATAGACATAAAATTCAAAAAATCCTCCAATACAACAATGTCAACGTTGTATATTTATCAAGTTATTATTAACATCTCCAATGCGTAGTCATAGTTATGGGATAAATTGACAATTGACAAACAAGTGTTTATTTGGCACATTAAATGCTTAATATTCTCATGAAGAATATCATCTCATGACATTTTCCATGACAATGTCAAGCATTAGTTTATCCAATCAAAAAATTTTTCTCACTCCATCTTTTCAAAATTCTTAATTATAACTTAACAAATATATAATTTTGACATTGTTGCATTGGAGAATTTTTTGAATGTAATGTTAATATTCTTTGACACAAATACACCTAAGACATTCTACATTGACTTTATATTAGAGATGCTTGAGAGATTTTAAAAAAAAAAAAAAAAGAAAGAGAGAGAAAATTTTTGATTGGATAAATTAATACTTGACATTGTCATGAACAATGTCATCAAGCATTAAATGTGCTAAATAAATATTTTTTAGACAATTATTAATTTATTCTATGACTATAACTATGTATTTGACTTGCCCTGAGCCCCACACGGTGAATTGATATAACTTTTTCGTTCGGGAATGATTGAATCTCAAGAAGTAACGACGCCTGTGCCAACGTCAGCTTCTCTTTCCTCCATCTTGACTTTTAATGAATTGAGGTTCAGACGGCGAAAGGTCACTTCTTTTTCTGATTCAGAAGATGGCACCCGACGTAGACTGATCTTTGGCACACGAAGTGGGATAAAAAGGATAGACCGGCTTCTCTCAAAGAATTTCATTTTGCGTTAATGTTGGAATGAATCAGTAGGCTGACGCCTCCCGGTCGAGAATGGGAACAAAGGCAATGCAAATTAACCAAAAAATAGAGTAATCAATTATGGATAGCCGTTGTTTTGAAACGCACTTGAATCGAAGTAACAAAGACTTGACAGGAAGTTAACAAATCTTCAGGAAGTGAGAATTCTTGGGCATTCTGAATTCACAAACCGCTATAATGAGTAATCAACTTTATGAGCTTTTTTTTTTTTTTTTGGGTGTTGGGGGTAAAGGGTCACCAATTATCTTTCTATGAGTAAGATGCCAAAAAAAAAAAAAATAAATAATAATAATAATAATAATCTTTCTATGAGTTATGTTAACGAAATTGAATTAATTCTAGTTAACGAATATTCAGGAAGTGAGAAAGCTTTCTGAATTCACATTCCACTATAACTAAAAGAAATATCTAGTATTGAGGTAATATAAAAGAGAGATATATACACATAAAATTTACAAATTTTAATTTTCCCTCTCTTTTTTCACTTCGTTTTATCATTTCATCTCTCTCTTTCTTTTTATTTTCTATATTTTTTTCATAATGTTCTTGAAATTTTCTACAATTACACATTCTTAAAGACATTGTGAAGAAAAAATAGAAAATAAAGAGACGAAACGGTAAGAAAAAAATGAAAGAAGAGAGAGAAAATTAAAATTTATAAATTTATTATTTATGTGTTTATATAGCTTTTTCACGTCACCTTAAAGCTAGACATTTGTATTGAAGATGTTTTAAAGAGTCATGGGGTTGGGATAAAGGGCCACCAATTAACTTTCTATGAGTTATATTAACGAAAATGAATTAAGGATAGAGTAATTCTAGGGGGACATGAAAAGGAGACATTATTAGGTGACATTCTCATGTGACATACATTCATTGAGTGATGATTACATGACTACTTTTTCATTATCTAACACAAGTATACCACATTAGAATGTCACCTAATAATGTCCTATTTTCATATTCCCCTATAATTTTTCTTAAAGATAATGATAAACTACCCTATTGGTTCACCGGTTAGTTTACCAGCTGTCAAAATTATAAAAAGGAGTTAGATGATACAACTGTCAATTCAGATTCTTGGCTTATTTGGTATTTAGATTTTTAAGAGTAAAATTGTCAACTGATAAATCAATTGGTAAATTAGTAGGAATATGTGTCATTACTCAAAATAATTCAAAATAATTCTTGAATTTATTCTAGTTACCATAATAACAATAGGAAACCGTGTAAGATCTAGTCCTTCAGATTTGGATGGAAAAAAAATCCTTTAGAATTATTATTTAAGCAATTAAATTTTTTTCCCCTCTCAATTACCGGCCTTAACATTCATTTCATTCCGATAGAGAGCTAAAAACTAGCCGCAAAATAAGCAATATGGCCATCTGTTAGGTCTCATATCACCAAAAGATGATAATAACATATAAATATGTATACAAAGAGGGAACACACAAGTATATCATTTGCTGTAACCGGATCAAATGGTGCTGATGTTCACACGACGAGGCAACGTATCTTGATCAAGGCCGAACAGTGAATCGATCAAGTGCATTCGCAATGAAGCAGGACCTTTAGCCATGTCCATGCGTATTTCTCTGGCAACACCAAACACGGATAGTGCAGCAGCGGTGGCTTCAAATGCTCGCGATGGATCAATTGCGACAAATGCAGCAATTAGGGTAGTTACAGAGCATCCTGTTGCCGTAATCTTTTGCAACATGGCAAAGCCCTTTTTTGCACCAACGACACGTCGGCCGTCTGTAACAATGTCAACAGCTCCAGACACAGCAACCACAGTTCCAGTTATTTGAGCCAGGGCCTTTGCTGCTTCAACAGCCTCTGACGATTCATGCACGCTGTCAACCCCCTTGGAATTAGAATCGACGGACCCCTTAAAAAGAGCTAAAATCTCAGACGCATCACCCCTGACGACAGTAGGTTTCATCCCTAAAAAGCTCAAGACAAGCCTTCAGCTAGAAACCGGAAGCTCTGGCGGCAACGGGGTCCAGCACCCAAGGTTTGTTATTCTGATTCTCCACCTGAACTGCAAGCTTCATTGCCGGCAGCCAGTTGGGCGTGAGTGTTCCAACGTTAATGTAAAGCATCTGGGCCTTTGGAGTAAAGTCCGGAATCTCTTCAATTGAGTGTATCATCGCCGGCGATGCGCCCGCGGCAAGTAAAACACTCGCAACATGATCCATCGACACGAAGTTGTTTATGCACTGGATTAACGGAGACCGCTGGCGTAGGGTCGATAGATAAGCCCATGCTTGTCGAGCCCACGTAAGTTTGGCGCTTCCTTCTTCTTCTTCTTCTTCTTGATTTTGTTGAGATTGTTTTGGAGGTTCCTCGGCTTCCATAGCCATCCCCCACCTGGCTCTGTATCGACTTCCCAATTTTCATATTTAAGCAATTAATTCAGTAATTCTTTAGTTCTTACACTTTCCTGTATAGACATTTTATTTTATTTTGTATATTATTATATATTGATGATGATGACGACAACAGGATAAACTCGAGAAGCATTGACAAAGAAGAGTATCAATAATGTTATTAGACATTAGCATTATTGATACATTATTCACAAAGAAGATTACCTCAAATTAAGAAAATAGACTGGACAATCACATGAAAGAAAAATCTAAAAACATTTTTTTTCAAATTAAACATCTTCAATTCATTTCAAGAATTTATGGCCTATAGCCGATCCGAACATTAATGGAATACAAGAAGTCCATGAGCCACAAATGGAGGAAAACATAGCACTAGAGGCGACCATACGGGCAATTATATTTCTTTCACACGGAATATAAATGCAAGAACCACAGGTGAGTTCGATAAAAAGCAATACAATCTCATGTAAAAGAGGACTCTTAAGCCATTAACAAGCCGCAGACAATCTGATTCAACTTGAATTTTCTTCCACCCATTTTCCTTTGCAAACTTCTAGCCCTGGAGGAGAGCCATTCCTTCAGCATCTTCCACTCTCAGCGTGCCAACCTTTAAATACCCTAAGCCGTATAAATTGCAATGGTTGAACGAGTGTGGTGTAATTGGGGTGACAAAGCAAGTGAAAGTGAAGTTTTCCATGGGGAGTTATCATGATGATATGCTTTGTGATGTAGTGCCTACACATACAACCCACATTCTTTTGAGAAGACCATGGCAATATGACAGAATGGTGAAGTTTGATGGTTTCAAGAATACTTATCGCTTTGAAAGAGGTAGACAGTCAATTAAACTTTTTCCTATGTCTCCGAAGGAGGTGTATAAAGATCAATTGTTGGTGAAAGAGGAGTTAGAGAAAAGGAAAGAGAAAGCTTGTGATGGCGGAAAGAAGAAAAATAAGAAGTTGGGGATTGAAATAAAGAAGAGTTTTTCTAATACACCCCATCCCAAATTTTTGTCTTCGCAGGTAATCCATGGCGGGCAAGCTGAATTTTCCTTAGATTCGAGGACGAATCCTTCAAAAGAGTGAGGGAATGATATGATCTAATATGTGAAGCCCAAATTAAAGACCATTCAAGTTAAGAATTGGGTTAAAGAACAACAATCGAGGCCTAAAAACATCTAAGGAAAGAAGAAAGAGGAGGTTAACGGCATGATCTTTGTAAAGAAATCATTAGGAGGTGCAGAACGGCGTCATCAACGCTTTAGGGAAATCGATGTGATGGGAATATTTTCCATGGGGATATGATATATCATCGAAAATCTTTTTGAATAAGGGGTGCAAAGCATTTTACGAATCTCAATTCCGAGCTTTCTACCGAAAGTTATGGGCATTGGAATAGACGCTGCCAGAACTATGCGACTTTGCTGCCGCACAGGAGGACTATGCGGGCTCACAGAATGGTAGATCCACAGCAGAATGTTGAAGGCGGGTGCCCCAGTGCCTAATGCACCCGCCCTGTATCCCTACGCACAGATTTTGCCTCAGTTTCGTGTTTTTTTATGATTCTTTTTTCTTTTTCGGTATTTTCTTGCTTCCAAAGCCAATCTAGGGTTCTTACATACTATATAAACACTTTATTTCATTGTAAACATAGATTGTTCAAGTTTTGAGATAATTATAAGGTTTATTGCACTTTGTGCATCCTCTTTAGGAGAAGGTGATTTCTCTTTCAATAAAATCGTGTTCTTTTTGTGGTGATTTGAGATTATACGTCTCTAGCGAGATTATCTTAGGCTTATAATCTTGTTCGAGTTCTTGTTTGCGTTCGTTGTTTCCAACTACGGGGGCAAATTTTTACAAAGTCCTACAAACAAACTGGGTTTTTGGCTTTCTTCGGAAACGTTAAATAATCGATCGAGGGTTTGTATACGGGCTCGCATCAAGAGGCGACCATGTGGGCAACTATATTCCTTTCACGTGGAATATGAATGCAAGAATCACAGTCGAGTTCGATAAAAAGCAATACAATCTCATGTAAAAGAGGATCATTAGGAAGAAATTCTAGCTCTTCTCTTAAGCTATTAACAAGCCGTAGACAATCTGATTCAACTTGAATTTTCTTCCACCCATTTTTCTCTACAAACTTCTAGCCCAGGAGCAGTGCCATTCCTTCAGCATCTTCCAGTCTTGGTGTGCCAATAAACTTTTTCCCAAATATGCCCAGCACAATGCCAATTTCATCTCTAATAACTGCCCCCACTGAATACTTTTGTTGCTCAACACAGACAGTAGCATCCGCATTTAATTTCAACGAGCCAAGGCAAGGAGGACTCCAACAAAATTGATCCATTTTCCTGTTATCCGCAATCCATCCATTAAGGTTGTAGAGAAGAAGGATGACACTAGGGCAAGAGAAGTTTTTGCCACCAAACATGGGTCAATGACAGTCCCACAATAAAGAAGTTTTTTTCTAGCATATCAAATATTCCTGGCCACATTCAGAATGAGCCATAACAGTTCTTCCTCGGCCTTTGATGAGATTGCAAAAATGACATACTTAAGATTCGGCCATCAACAGTGAAGTTTAATAAACATCCACAATCCCACCTGCTTCTATAGCTTTTTGGCAAATTTGCACTCGAAAAGGACTGACAAATATCTTCTAATTCTCCACAATGAATACAAGGACCTGTCACATTAATCCTTCTTTGAATGAGATTCAAACCTTTTGGTAAAAAATTGTTAAAAATTTTCCACCAGAAGACTTTAACCTTGGGTTGTACTCTAAGCTACTAAATTTTTTTTCCACCAATTTGAATTGTAACCACTACTACCATGAGTATCTTCGAAAAAGTTAGAAATGAGGCTCTTATATCCACTTCTGACTGAATATTGTCCAATTGGTTCAAAACGCCAAACCAACCTGTCTGGATGTCGCCCAAATCCTGTAATAGTGGCAAGAATAATATCACGGTCTTGTGGTAGAAATTCCCAGTAATGGGAGTTTCATTCCAAGCTCTAGTTTCTGTCAAAAGATCTGAGACTTTGGGAAGATCAAAGTTTCTACCCGTTTAGAATAATTATGTGTGCCCGTAGGCCTAGGAAGCAGTATTTCTTTCAAACCGGGGATGCTTTCCATATCATAGAGGAAGAAATACAGGTCATAGCTCGACCAATTGGGCAAATTCGCATCCCAAGTCAGACAAGCCCTCGTCTCCTTTTTCCATGTTGGATGGTTTCCATCTTCCAATTCCCAGATCAAGTCAGATTCCATTTGGCACAGAACGAGATTTCCTCCTACATCCTGTAGAGGATTGATATATTTTGGCCAAATCACCAATAAATGGATTTTTTATAAGTCGGATTTTCTCTGTTTCTAGATCAAAAGCCAGTATCCGCTTACCCACCCGCGGATATATATACAGTACATTGCTTATGCAACAACAAGTGACAGCGTAAGTGAAACGTCAACGCAAAAGTAAAATGCCAACGCAACTTACCATTGTCGCCGACATCGATATTTTTCCATGAATTTGTGGCGAGAATGAGTTTTTTTGAATATTTCCAATCTTTGGTATTACTATCATCCTTCAATACACGTCGAATAGATAAAACTTTGTATTCATTAGAGGAAGAATTGAATCCTAAGAAATAACGAGGCATGTTCCAATTTCATGATTTTTTTCTCCCATCTTGAGGTTTAACAAATAAAGGTTTGGAAGGTGGAATCTCAATTCTTTTTTCTTGTGTTAGGATTAAGGATATGATATTCTAGGGAGACCAATCCTTTGACACATGAAACGAGGTAAGAACGATCATAGGCGGTATATAAAAAATCAAGCTGAAGAGGCTCTGGGATTTGCTTGGGACGAAATGTAAAGAACTTTGTTTGAAATCGGACGCCAGATTTTGTATGGAGCAATAGACTGAGGCCACAAGGTCGAGAATAGGAGTGAGCATGGTACAACTCAATGAATGAATGATCATCAATTATAGATAGCCATTGCTTTGAAACGCACCTAAATCGGAGCAAAGATTTGACGAGAAGCTCTTTCAGCAATTGGATTAACAGATCCTGGGGAAAATATACTCACTCCTTCCCACAAAGATAGACAGGTAGTTAATTTCATACGAATTAAGAAATGATTGGTAATATGGTTGGGACAATTAATTTTATACGTATTTTTCATTTATATCCTTCTGTAATATTGAATTTCATTGGTGGTTGGTGTGGATGATTAATTAGTGACAAAAAAAAGGAAACAAAAAAGTAAATGCATGTTCCATTAATAAGTGGCCTATCTTTGTGGGACAAATAAAAATAAAATACTAGACTATCTTTGTAGGACGGAGAGAGTATTTCATTTCTGCCAGACTTCATTTTACGATAGAGAACCTGTAGAAGCGGCTGTGAACAGTGCAAGAGTTGGGCATTTTAATAGTCCATGAAATTCTAAAAAACCACTACTTGCACGGAGCCAGATAGCCAATAAAAATCAGTCAAGTCACACAACTTAGTTCTTTAGAAAAGCTATCCTGGGATTCCAGCTATTGAAATATATAGGGCTTTGAGTTTAGAGTCAGACCTCCAATCACATGATGATAATACTTTCTTCCAACAAAGTTAGTTTAATTTTCCTTTTTCGTTGATCACAAAATGCAAATCACTTTCCTTTTAAAAATGTACTTAGAATTTTTTTTTATTTTCTTTGAGTAATGTTATTTATCTAGATTAAAGAGTGATCTCGAGGCTAGTTGACAATGCTACATTACTAGAAAATTTATTCAAGGGCCAATAAGGAAATAATGACTCGATGGAAATTAGTCTAGATAAAATGATAAATAACCTTATGGTTCTAAAATTAGAGTGATCAGTCCTAGTAACATTGATGGCATCAGACCCTTGCTTGGCATCAACTCCCCCCGCCCCCTCCCCAAAAAAGGGAAAGTGGGGGGGGGGGGAAGAGAAAGAAATTTAGTTGCACATTGTATCTATATAAGTTTTCAACATTAGAAATAGATAAATGAACAACACCCACCCCCCCTCCAAAAAAAATGATATTGGAACCAATCAAAGTTTGAAATTGTAAAAAATAATAGGACTAAATGAATTTACTTATAGAGCCAAGACCCATGTGACTTAATGGCATCTGGTAAGTTTCTCCACCCTTCACTCAAGCTCCCTTCCCCAAGCTCCCTTGCAATCCCCTTGTTATGGTCAACCAAAAAAAAAAAAAAAATACTTACAGAAAATTCTAATAATTATCATTTAGTTTCAATTTGATAAGAAAATGAACTTCTATTGAGATTAATCATTTATGAAAAAAAATTGAATTAAATTAAGAGATCACGAGTATTATTTTTGAAAATAGTTTAAAAATAATATAATAAGCTATTATTAATGAGCCTCTAGTTTAAAAAGATCAAGATCTTGCAGAAAAGTAAAAAACATAAAAAGTAAAACTTCTATTTTTAGTTTTTGAGCCTTTAATTATCTTTGATCAAAATTATCTTATAGATGATATATATATTTAACTATAAGTTCTTCTCACTTGTTAGCTCATATGAGATTTTCAATTTGATTTATATCATGTATATTGCATAATACGATTTCAAGAAATTTCATAATTATCAAAAGACCCTAAAACCAGCCCCGATTGCATGACACCTGGCTCTAGTTTTCTCTCCAATTCTACTTGAAACAATATTTCTATCTCAAAAAGAACCTTGGTGTGTATGATTGGGATGGATGCAACCCAGTGCCTCCGGAATTCTGGGTTTTCCCTTCATTTTTGCCTTTTCACCCAGGTAACTGACGAGATTTATAACAAAGGGTTAATTTCACATATGGTACTCAAACTTTTCATTTTTCTCATTCTTTTTTTAACACCATAAGTTCCTAATCTTTCGTGAATTCGCACATAAGGTCCCTTATGACAGTTATACCTTTACTATTTAAATAAAAATAAAAAGGAATTTAAAAAGTAGTAGAAATAATAAAAAAACAAAAATGAAAATAAATTTTTCCCTACCATACTTGCATAGCTACCTACCCTTAACCTAATTCGAAATACAAATACCAAAGCAATATCCTTTTTTTTTTTAAGGTGGGAGAGAACCCTTTTTTTCCCTACCATTTTCAACAGCAATGGGGGAGCAGGTCATAAAATGTCTTCACTTTTATAACCGAAAATGACTACTGGAATTTGTCATTTACGATCGAGCTATGAGTTGGGGTGGGTAACTCCATAGGTAGGGTAAGAAAGAAACTATATTGTTTTTTTATTATTATTTTTTAATTTTCCAAAATTCTTTTTGCTTTTATTTAAAGGGTAAGGACTGTAAAGATCAATTTTTTTTTATACGAATAGGGACCTTATGCATAAATTTATGAAAGATTAGGAATCCTAAATTTTATGAAACCAATATTGATTTTTTACGCACGGCGCAAGTCTGTCCATGACAAGTGCAAGTACTGTTGTAGGAGAATGGAGTCATTGGGAATCCATGGCATTAAAATTTAAAAAGAAATGGGAAGCCAAACTAATACAAATGGGCAAATTAATGTTGGAACCATGCATATGTAAAATTTAACCAACTCCAAATTGAGCTTCGATTTAGATCGTCCTCAACTTGTCATATGTTGCAGCAAAAATGTGGTGTTATTGTCGTGAAATGTACATGCCAATGTCGTACTTGTATGGAAGTAGATATCACGGCCCTCTCACGGATCTCATTTTTTCCTTAAGACGAGAGATTCATGTCCAACCATATGATCACATAGATTGGAACAAAGCACGCCATAATTGTTATAAGGTTAGTACGAAGAATAAAGTTAATAACAATAAACGAATCAGATAGGTTATAAGGAGAAGTGCTATTTGCAACACGTGTGCTCTTCCGATCTAGTAACAAGTTTTGATATTTAATTTATAGGAAGATTTATACTGTCCACATAACTTCCTACAAGATCTGTTATGGGATACTCTCTACCACACTATGGAGCCAATGCTGAGGCATTGACCCTTAAACAAGATTCGGCGTAAAGCTCTACAAAAGGTAATTGAATACATGCGCTACGCTGCTGAGGAAAACAGATACATCAACATTGCTTGTGTAGATAAGGTACTAATTTGTGGACTTTTTTTTTTTTTTTTTTTTGGTGGAGTACTTGCAAATTATTAATATGGCCTACGTATATCTCTTAATCCAGAGTCTACAAATGATTTGCTGGTGGGTAAATGATCCAAATGGTGATGAATTTAAGCATCATCTTGCTCGACTTCCTGATTACCTATGGCTTGCTGAAGATGGAATGAAAGTGCAGGTAAAGAAGATATCAAATTTTCAAGAATTTTAGTAACAAAATGAGCATTCCCTGATGCTAAAATTCAGTATATATATAATTTAACATGCAGACGTCTGGTAGTCAATTATGGGACTGTTCGTTTGCCACTCAAGCGATTACTGCAACCGACGTGGTTGAGGAATACGGTGATAGTCTCAAAAAGGCACACTTCTACGTAAAAGAATCTCAGGTCCATTGATTAATTATTACTAATTTCTGTTAATTAAGGTTTCTCATATTTTTTCATTCATTCAACTAAAGTGGTGCAATGCTTCGTGTTAACCACTATAATAAAGGTTCAAGAAAATCCGGCTGGCGACTTCAAACAAATGTATCGCCACATTAGTAAAGGTGGGTAGACTTCCTCCGATCAAGATCAAGGTTGGGTTGTATCAGATTGCACAGCTGAGGCCCTTCAGGTATTTCGTTTATATATGTCATTAATTAACACTAGAATAATATATATTAATTAACAGAAACAACAAGATTAATTCAGAAGAGAAGTTAATTAAGCATGCATGCACATTTCAGTGCCTACTTCTTCTCTCAGACATGCCAGCTGAAATTGTTGGAGAAAAAGCTAATCTCGAGCGCTTATATGAGGCTGTAAATGTCATCCTTTATCTATAATTACATGTGTTTAATTGACTTAATTTTCCACCTAGAAATAGTTATTATTTTTCATCTTTTTGTATTTGATAATATTATTTTCCATGGAAACAATCTTTTTTAAGAAATTTTATTATTTGATAGTCATTATTTTTTTATAGAAATTATAAAATTTTATATATATATATATTGTACTTTTTCCAATATATTTTTTTTATTTACCAAAATTTTTTTATTTGTCAAAACTACGCGAGATCCACTTTTGAGCTAAATATATATTTATATTTGGGACGAAATCAAACTACAATGAATAAAAAACTAGCACCAAGTTTTTGTCCCGCATGATTTTTTATGGACAATGATGATATGATGAGAATGGTTATGAAGATAGGGTACATAGAGTGAGGCTTTCTGACGATTATAATCTCGTCAGATGATTTACCACTCATAATTTAATGAATAATTTTGAGAATAGCAATTATCCCCGTGATGCACTTAATAAGTATAAGAATAAGCTTATACTAAAAAGAAATTGCAAGAAATTCAGCGAATAATTTGTGCATGAATATGAGCATAAAACAAAGTTATAAACTTCAATAACAATCCATAATTAGAAAATTCGAAATGATTATAAGATCTTATATTCATTAATATTGGCAAAAAATATCACGTTACATAAAATACCAAAAAAAGAAAAAGAAAATGAGAAATTCTCAATTCACATACATTTTTTTCAATTTTTTATATTTTATAAGTTAAAAAATAATCTAATATTTTAAAAAATATGAAATTCTAATTCACTGGAAAATGAATTACTAGTTTAAAATTGGTTTCCACTGGACAATAATGAGGGAGCTGGCAGAAAGATGACGGTCTCCTCTTTTGTTGGTAGAGTTTGTCATTTCTGATCAAGCTAGGGTGAAATTGAGTAACTAGGTTGGTAGGATGAGAAAGAAATTATTTTCTGTTTTATTTTTTTAGAATTTTCTTTTTATATAAGGAGTAAGGGGTATAAACATCATTTTTATGATATAAGGGACTTTATGTGTCTGTTTATGAAAGGTTGGGAACTCAAGTTGTTGAAAGGAAAGAATAGGGATCCAGTTAACGATATGCAAAATTTTCCCTATGTCGAATAAGGAGATATAATAAAACTAATAAAAGAAATTAACAAAGAAAAGTGTACCACTCATTATCCCAATAAAGACATTTTCATATTCCTTTTTCATTCATTCGAAATTCTATTCTCTTTCTTTAGTTAATTTTTTACTGTTGTAATATACCTTTATTTATTTATGGTACATGGTAATAATCAATAACAAAGAAAAACTATTGTGAAATATATTCTTAAATTTTACATTTTCAACATTATTAGTATCTGTTTTGCATAATATTTTTTTCTCATTTTTTTTACTTTTGCAAATTTGAACTTGGTTAAACCAATCACGTCCATACATTTTATGTGAGCATCTGTACTACACAAATTTTTTAATTTAACACCACTCACTCTCTTTCTTACTTTAAATGCATTTTTATGTGAATTAAAAGCATCATAATTAAGTTTTTTTAATATACGTGAAAAATAATTGTGAAATGTAATAAATATAATTTAAGACAGATGAAAAAAACATTACTATGGTGGACTATCTTTTTCTTGTCCAAACACGTCTACATTCCAAGACGACCGTACAAAACTTCCACGGGATAAAAGAATGTTGCTTTATTAAAGAATCTTCCCGAAAAATAGGCTAATTAAAGGCACTAAAAAGATAAGAAAGCCTCTAATTATTACCACTAAATATTGTCTCATCATTCTTGATCGTTTATCATCATCATCGATTCAACCATGAGAAATGGGCCCCCCTCATATACCACCGAGTGTGTGAATAATAAGCAGTAAAACGAGTAGGGACGGTTTAGGAATGATAATGAGACCAGCCGTCCTTTTCCGTCCGCGCCCCATTTAAAGTGGAGCGGCGTGCGGTGGGGGCCGAGTCGTTCAACAAAAATACCCCATTAATCACCAGAGTTCGCTTTTTTTTTTTTTTCAATGTATTATTATTAATGTGAACTACCATTACAATTCATATTATGATAATATAAGTGCATATAGATACATTCTTATGAAACACGATGCAGAAATTAAGAATACAAACCCTTATATAGGGGACTATAAGAAATTAATAATACAAACCCCTACACAAGGGATTACAAACTACATATAAAATATAAACAGACTCCACATGGAGTGAATCGAACCTGAGACCTCTACCTCAATCTTAATAGTATTATTAGGGAGGAAAAGGGCCCTCTTTTTTTTAGGGAAGTAGGAATGGGTTTTTTTATGACTTCTTCCTATTTTGCCCCTTAGGTTAATGGTGACTATGATTGAATCTGTCACTGGGGACGTTACAGGAGAATATTTGAAAGATTCAGAACAAATCAGGAGAAAATTGTGTCAAAATTGAGAGAATGAGGATGTCACGTGAAAATTACCAATTTATAAATGGATAATTGACACTATCTAACTCGGAAAAAACTTTATTCCTCAATGCTCCTCGCCTTTTAGGAGGCCCAAAATCACATGTAGGTTTTTTATTGGCCAGAAGTTCTCAATGCTTCTAGCTAGAGCGCTGAAGTTTTTTTCGTCTAACCCCAATGTTTCGCCTTATGTAATCTAACTTTGACCTTTAAACTTGATGATTGTAATCTAAAATCTCACTTTTTGGCACAATATATAACATTTTTAATTTAAAAAGATTATAATACCCTCAATTTTTTCCTTCAAAACATATAATATCCTGAAATTCTAATTGAGCTAAAATGTTAGCAAATAAGAAATAGATAGAAAATTTTAAAACATATTTTAGTTATATTACAGAAAAACCAATAAATGAGAATTTAGGGATGGCAGTGTGGCAAATTAATTCACTCTGCAATCCACCTAAAGCAGTGCTAGCCAGACCGAATCAATGGGCAAGTCAAGTGATCTGGATTTTCTCATTTATTTTATATTTTTATTATTTTAATGAAACAACTGTTGTGGGAAGATGAAGGCGGCCACTTCCGGTCCATCATACTTTGCAGGGTCGTAGATCAGAGAAATATTTCTCCATTCAAGTGGCTTCCCATCGAGTTCATGGTTGATTGGACATTTCTTGCCACCATTACATATAGATATAGGATAGGATTTGGTATAATATTTTAGGCAAAAGATTAAAATTTAAAATTTATTTTGTGAGTTTGACTTATTTATTTTTATTTATTTGTTATATACGAACTTTTAAGTTAACGAGAATTTGAGGATATCATTGTCTTTTTAAGTAAAAAAGTTAGATTGTGCAAAAAATGTGATATTTGAAGTTGAAATTACCGAATTTGAAAAGTTAAAATAAGATTACACAATAATATATATGAATAGTTAGCTTTAGATTGTCCATTTATAAATTGACAAATTTTCCATAAGTAAAAAGCGAGTAATTAAATTATATAAGTGACCAACGTGAACCTCCTTGCGTTTGGGACACAAATTCACATGCATGTTTTCTATCATTAGTATATATAAGACAAGAACGTCATTGTTTTTTCCCTTTGTTTAAGCCAACAGAAAAAAAAAAGAAAATGTGACATCAAATGGAGATTTTCCAAGTTGTATACAAATTAAAAGATATATAGAGTTGGTGCTAATCTTGATCAACTTCATGGTTGTACACTTATATTTACATGCTCTCGCTCTATGTATATATATGTGTTTTTCAGTGACTCAATTTGTTTATAAACTTCACTCAACAAAGAAGAAAACGAGATCTATCGCCTCACTTAATAAGTGAGAGTGAGATTAAAACATTTTCACTTTTTTTATTTTATTATCTTGTCATTGGCATCCGTATAACTTGTATAATTAACTAATATTTACTAGGATGCATGATTGAGACTTGATTAATTATAGTTAAAAAAAAATATTTCTGGTCTGACATTTTCTTATTGGAGATGGAAGCTATAAATGTTATCATTTTGAATACAAAAGCCTTCACATTTTTTCTCATTTTTTCTTAAATTAAGAGAGAGAATGAATGAATTGTGTTAAATAGTGAAGATTTGTATAGTAAAGTGAGTCTTATAAAATATGTAGATGTGATTTATTTCACCAAATTCATATCTGAATTAGAATGAGAAAAAATTTAGAGCCCGATATGGGTGTCATTTATAATTTTGTGATTCGTCCAATATACGTTTGAACTCGGATGATCTATAAAGCTTCGGAATAAAGCTAAACCGCCCAAGAAGTCTACAGAATCCAGCCTTTGATTTCTTTTTCTTGAAACTTTATTATACCATAACTAAGAATACATAAAAATATATACTAGATTAGGAATATATATGCAATAGTGAGAGAAAAGCATCTAATTAGAATTGCAGCTTTACATAGTTCATGCATACAGCGTCGGATAAAGATACATGTCTCGAATTATATACCCTAAAAAGATAGTATAAAGGAAACACTATAGGAGAAATCACGGCATCAATCGCGGGTTTTTCTCGATGATTTTTTGTTTTCTTCATCACAACAAGTCTGATCACCCTTCGTCGATGCAGAGGAATGGAATATTTATATCGGTAATTCAAATATTTTATACAATAAGAGAATAATAATAATAAAATGAATATGTTACATCGATCCCTAATTAGCTAAAAAGAGCTAAGTAATGATTTCTATCCGATAGTTTATTACAATGGTGCATTGGGAATATAATGTCGGGTTCAATAATTGGATATTCCTCGATAGTGGGGTGACTAAAATTTGTCAAAAAATTAGACAACCCCATTAATTAATTCCTCTAGCCAAAAGTGTAATGTAATTTAATTGTTGTGTCGTCTAGCAAAAACTTGGGAGAGCAGCAAATATAGAAATATTGAGTACGCCAAGCTTTTATATCCAATTCCCTTCTGTTTTGCCTGTTTCACAAAAATTTAAAAAATAAATAAAAAGAAAAAATGGGGATTATATATGAATTAATTAAAGCGTACGTAATTATTAAAAGATTTATTTACTACCATGCAGGAAAGCGGGAATGCTATTTTTTTTTTTTTAAAAAAAATTTGAAAACCGGTTTTTAATTGGGACATTGACAAAACATACAAAAAGCTATACAATTATAGGAAAAAGGACACATTAATATTGAGGGAGACCAACATAATACATCCGATTTAACATATATATGCTTTCATGTGAATTATTATGTTCAAATCAATAATAAAGTAATCATTTCAAAAAATTATTTGTGCTAAAGGTTTTATTTACACATGTCACAATCTTAGATTCAAAGACGAGGTTCAACATTAATTCCCATGTTCCATAATATATATACATGCTTTTTTGTACAATATTGGTCTCCTCCCACATCAATTGCCAAATTTGTACTAAAATCTTGGTAAAAAGTGCGAAAGAAAAGTGAAAATACGTCCTACGGTTAGACAATTACCTGGATGGCACTTGACGTGAGGAAAAATGATGCAGATGAAGTTGAAGTCGAAGTTGATGAAGTACTCGATAAGGCAGAAATCCCGACATTGTATACCATCGTGCCGTCTGGTTGGAACAGCCCGTAGTTTCTCTCCGATGTTGGACCGGGCTTCATGTCTTCGTTAAACAGAGCAAAAATATAAACTTCAAGCCTGTTATTAGGCCTCAATGGTGTCCCCTCTTTTCTCATTTGCCTTCGCATCAAATTCCGATTATATACCCCGGCGTTTTGGATTGTCGCGCCTATCTCGTTGGGATCACCTTTCGACGGCCACCCGGTTTCGGAAACTCTAACTTCTATCCCTTGAAACCCTAATCTTGCCATGGCATATATCACTGAATCCACTTGAGCATACAACATGTTGTCGTAATGTAGCTTCGTATAAGGATCAACCATACCGGAATTCCTGTTGAACAATACATAATCTAAGGAAATCCTATTGGGATCATCTTTGTATGCAAAATATGGGTAGGCATTGATCAAAAATGGCGCCCTTGTATCAGCCAAAAACTGCAACATTTGCGTCATTATGCCGGTGATTTCAGGTTGGAAACTTCCAGCCGAAGGTGGATATGATTGAGCAAGAACTGCTAAAGAATTGGGTGTTGTAACATGAATGTATTGATCTAATCCTAATTTCACTAAAGCTGCATGAATGTTAACCATGGCTGGTACTAGGTAATTAATCAGCGACTTATCGTCACCTGTGTAAAGCTCGTTTCCAACGGCGATGCCGGTGATCTTCGTGGTGGGAACATAGGGTCGAATATGGGTTTCTACCCATTGAAGGGCTTGTTGCTGATCCATTAAGGTGGCCAGCATTTGGTTCTCAACTGTCACCATCAGTTCTATGTTGGAGTGGGCAAATGCTGTCAAAACTTGAGGATTCGTGTCGTAAATTCGAGTTTTCGTTATCCTAAGTGCGTGTAGGAGATCAATAACTTTATCAGGTGGGGGCAAATTATTGGCCACTTGACCATAATTAATGCCAAGGCATTCGACTTCTCTACCTGTTCAATCCAAAATTCCAAATATATCCATCAATGTTTAAACACACAACAAATTCATCAGTTCATATAGTTTTGTAATTCAAGTTATAAAATGTCAACCCCGCTTAGGCAGAAGATAATGTCGAACCCGCCATTCGAACTAGGAAAATAGCCATAACAAGAAAAGGGAAAAAAAAAAAAAAACGAAAAAGAACATTACATACCTGATTGACACAGAAGGAATCCAAGAAAAATATGCAATATGGCAATCTTGTGTTGAAATGCTTCCATTATTGGAGAGAAAGGTAGGACACAGTTTCTTCAAAGCGAAGGCGGATGAGAGAGAAAGAGAGAGGAGGAGGGAGCTAGGGAGGGAGAAGAGAATCTTTCTTGTTGCTAACAAAGGGAAGAAGGGGGAAATGAAAAGATGGGAGTAGAGAGATATATATTAGGTATCTACTGTGAATTCCTTTCTTTACTTGGTTGTATCTTTTCTTTTCCCTCTTTTTCCCCTTGGTTTTTTGAGGTTTAGGTTGGCTTGCCTTGTTAATAATGGCTTTGGGACTTAACCTTATATACTGGTTTAGGATGACTTAGTCTCCTTATCTACAACTTGTCATGCTTTCTTTAATCTGGTGGACTGAATTGTCTTTTTAAGAAGGCTATCTAACCCCGAGTTATTGGTCGATACCCGACACTTTCTTCTCGTAAAAGAAAATACCAGAAAGAAGATTATAAACCATCTCGTTAAATCATTAACATTTCTGATCGGTAGTTGGGTTCCATTTTCTTGAATTCATTGTAATATTATCATCAACAAAACAGTGTCAGATCAAAAAGTCTAAATTCCAACTTCAGATTTCCACTAAATTGGCCGTATGATTTTTATATCAAATTCTAACAGAAAGTTCAATTGCACTGTTGAAAAAGTAGACAAATAAAATTCTAAATTTTTGTAACTTTTTGACAATTTTTTCATGCATCCAGTGGTTGGCGTAACGTGTGCTCATACATATTTTAATTAATATTCATTAGCTTTATATATACAATAACATGGCATAAAGTACGTACTGACACTAGAACTATAAAGTGATTCAAAAAAAGGAAGCTAGAAAAATTTTTCATTGAAAAAAATAATAATAAGAAAAAATGCAATCGTCTGATTATAAGACATAGAGAAGATTAGAAGGTAAGAAATGCGGTCCGTAGTTGGCACATTATGGATTCCAGTGACGAGCTCTAGATCATTCTTTGTTTTACATATAATTAACTAACGGTCTGGGGGAAACTATGCGGCATAATTAAAAGCAGAAGGATATTACCAGAATATTATACTGTACTAATTAAATGATAGATGTGACAATAGTTTGTCAAACTTCATGATAATCATAATCACAATCATAATCGATAATAATTAATAATGATCATGCAATTTCTTTTTTAGTACGTCAATTCTAAACCACTGATTCTGATTAGATCCAATTCCTAAAGGGAGAAAAACAGTAAAAAAATATCTGGTGGGATTCTAATGGAAAATTAAAAGATCATTATACTTATCAAGGATTAATTTTTCCTTTTTTCTTTTTCTCGTCATATTTATACACTAATTAAAGTTTTGAGAACCCTTTTGAGAAAGAAGACAAAAGAAGTTGTCTGTAATAAAAGAATAACCATTTAATTTCCCTCCATAAAAATAAAAAAATTTAAATTTTGACCCTTTTTGGGGGAGAATTCAAAGATGACCTATGTATATTTAAATTTTGGCCCAAAAAGACCTATTGAAAATTAGAAGTGTTTGGTAAGTGGATAAGGAATGGTATACGTGGGAATGATAGGGACTTGAATTAATGTTCTTATCTTGATGCCAAAAACCACATAGTATATATTATGCAGACAAAAGTTATTTTCTTGGCCCCCAATTTTTATCATTTTATTTTTGCAGTATAACTTTTCCTGGAGTCTGATAATTAATTACATGAATTCTAAACTTGTTATCTTGTCAAGCACAACATTAGATTTGATTGTTTGAGAAGCAATGGTTGTCTTTGTTTTTGAGGTTTACGGTTTAGGGTTTGGCATTGATCATACGACTCAGTTAATGCAACAACACCGATCATCCTGTGATGCATATGTTATTTCTTGATCCAAATAGTTCTAAGCATATATTTACGGGAAAGAAATGCATGTGATCATGCAAATACTCATGTAATAATTAGACTCAACTAACAAAAATAACTGGTAATAATCATCGTGTATGTGATTTCTAGACCCAAACAATTCTAAAGGTATTGTTTGACGGTGGACATTTCTTCGGAAAATCCTTTTCCCAAATTTAGTATAGAATAGTACACTGTTTATGTTTTGATGCGTTGGAATCCATGAATTCCACAAAAGAATCACTTCTTATCCACTACAGATGTCATTTTGATCCTAAGAAAAAACCCACTGAATAATCAACTTTTAGAATAACATGCAGCCTCTAATTCTGCCCCCCACAGACCAATTACTAATTATCAAGAAATTACATGTATGTCATGCTAACTTTTCTTGATTATCCCTTCTTTAACTTAAAAAAGGCTGGCAAAGACGTCATTGTTTAGTCTTTTGCTTAACTCCTAAGAACGTAACGAGTAGCTAAACATACGTTAATTATTTGACAATTATAAGAGTAATTAATTTTGACATTTCCCACGATATCACTAGTCAACATATATATCAACTTTATAGAAAGGCCCTTAATTTGATCGAATGATCTTATATTTTTTTTAATCAAAAGATTTTGTCCTCAAGTATATTTAGCTAGATCCATTTTATCTAGGGACTTGTGGGGATATAAGATGATATATGGAATTGATGGTTCCCATGAACATCATCTTGACAAAAATCTATGGAGTGTTTATATGGCTTTTTCCTATGATTACATCATATTATCTTAATTACTTATTCGTATAATAATAATAATGACACAATGGCATAAAAAGTGGGTGTTAATTAGTACGAGTTCTAATGTGCAACGCGTCTACAAGGGTGCAGTTTATTTCTCTGGACCCATGAAATGCATATTGATATGGAACCCGAGAGGCGAATGTTTTTGAGTAGATACTATTAAGGAAAGTTTTTTAACTACACTAGAAGATATGTCTAATAATATAAATATTTCAATTAAACTTTTTGTTCAAAGTGAGCTAGAGAGAACTTGCATACTCTATAGAGTACAGTCTCCAAATGAAATGAATTCAGTTCATGCAACCACATTAAACAACATGCACGATGTAATTGCCGAATTAATTAAATGTGAACACCAGATATAATAAAACCCTTAAGGGAAAATCCACGAGCCCCTTGCCCCGGGAAAACAATTCACAGAAAGATAATCAAAGTACAAAAGTTTTTGTAAACTCACAAGAATACAAAAGAACAATCAGAAAAAGCAAATAAACTCTCCTATTGATTTCTTTTGACTTGTTGATGGAGTAGAATCAAACCCTCCGATCTTAATTTTATTACCACTCCTTTCCTGTACTCGATTGCAACCAACTTCTCGGTTAAGAGCCTCCATTATTAATTCTACACTAAGAAGCTGATTATCTAGCTAGTTTGGAATTGTTCACAATCATGCTTAAAGAACTCTCATTTCAAAATTGTTCTGGAAAAAATCCATGCATGTGTGAAGCATGTTCTGTCTTGCTCAACTTAAGTCAATTCTATCATGTTCAACTTTTGTACTTCGGGTAAAACTCACTCAATATTTCTCTTCACTAACGTGATTTTCCGAAAGTTCAGTAGCACTCCCAAGTCTTCACACTTTTGACCACTTTTCTACAATAAATAGACTTCCCAAAAGTCTAAGGAGAATTACCAAGAATATTCAAATTTAAATTATCAAGAATTTATAACTTAGATGTTTGAGAGATATACACGCATACATAATAACATGCATCCGTGCAGACAAAATAAAATTCTTGTCTCAACCATATTTCATATTCAAACAATCATATAATGTCTACATTCAATGAACAATTAAATATGAAATACAAATCTATGATAAAATGCTTAATTATTTCAAATAACAATCAAAACTGAATATAATTTGAAATAAAATAAATCTTATCTTTAACAATATTTTGACAATTAAAAATCAGCAACAAAACAATTAAGTAAAGACAATAAAAAAATAATGGTAAAAGTTTGTGCACATATTTTATAGACAGATATTGTTCTGGAAATATCAGTCAGAAGCATACCAGTGAATGAGATATAGATTGAAAATGATGTGTGTAGATTAACGAAAAGTAAAATTTGTACATAACTTTTCCACATGGATCCAACACAAGGTGAGGTATATATATGGAAGTGTCGCCAACCATGCATGTGAACAGAAATGTAAAAAAGGATAAAAGAAAAAAAAAAGGCTTGCGTCAGAAAAGGCTCTATGAGAAAATTAAAAGCAGTGTTCTTAGAAATCATTGGATGATGAAATTGTAGTATATCCTCTGAGTTAACTTGCTTGCCTTAATTTGCTTATTATTCCAATTCTTTATAAACCGAACAAACTTGTCCGCATCAACCCCTCCAGAATGCTCGTCGGAGGATAGCTACATGTGGTCTAAAAATCCAGCCAACATCCCTGCCATGTCGGCACAAAAAACTACGGAGCTTTTAAGAGTATCTCCAATGGTTAGTCTAGATTGCATATGATGTGGAAGAGAAATAGAAAGTAGTCTGTATAATGTGGTTAAATAGACATGGAATTATCAAATTTCTTCTCCAATGATGTCTTGTTGATGTAGGAGATATGGAGAGAGAAATTAAGATTGTGCAGGGAGAGAAGGGGAGATTATTGCACATTTCAAGAGATATGAAAGAGAAAAAAAATAAAATATTATTAAAATGCACAGTCAGCAAGTCTAGAATGCTGTCTAGAGCTGGACATCCTTCTCGACACAGCCCACTTTTATTTTTGGCAAATCAGCTTCATATGATGGCTAGTCACCACCACTAGAGATAATTTTTTTTTGTAAAAGATGTCTAAATCTGATATGGCATATCAATTTTTTTTTCAATGGAATAGCCATTGGAGATTCTCTAAAGTGTTGTTTATTTTTTTCAAGAATGCAAATTCTTATTCGGATGGACCGTTATTTCTGATAAATTCCACAAACATAAGAAAATGTATAGACTGTCATATTAATAAGATCGGTTTTAACAAAGTTGACATTTTAAGAAGAAAACAGGATGCTTCCTTGTGGTACCAACATTCTTTGTTCGGTTGATGCATACGGGCTGTGCCCCGTCTGTTTCTTGTAGAAACATGCATAGTGCTTATAATCTTTACATGGTTGTTATGTGGGCAGCCTCGGCTGTCTCTTGTGGGAACATACATAGTGCTTAAATTATCTTAGGTGGATCCTTGTATTTGGCCAACTATATGTCTGCAACACTTTTCACTAGCAAAATCGTTGAAAGTGAAAGACAAATAACATGAAGAAAGATCTTAAATTTTGCTACGTTTTCCAGATGAATCGCTCGTAAGATATAGTGTGGGGGCCGTGCCGGATTATATCCTTTATTATCCAGTCAATTCGATCTATTTTCTTTTGCTGTCTATCAAAAGGAAAAATTAAAGGAATTCGCTGATGGATATCACAAAGAAAAAGAAGGGGCTTTTTGTAAAGGCAAAAAGAGGTGATTAAAAAGAATAAATCAATGATGCATCATGCATGCACGAAAATATTTTGTTTACAAGAATTCTTAACTTAGAATGAATTTGATATTTAAGGAATAAGATGGGCTGCCATTACAACATGTTATTCCGATCTCAAAGAAAAGAGCTAAAGGAACAGTCTATTTTTGTTGATTAATTTCTCTCTCTGAAGGAGCTTTTGTCGTAAGATAAGATAAGCAATCAAGTTGAGCGAAAACTAGAAATGGTTATAGGTAGGCCATATTGTTACTGTTGAAGATTAAAGTGAAATGAATAATACTAAATACTATGAATTTGGTAGTTTAAGTTATAGTACAGTAGTTAGATACTCACGTTCTGAAAGGAAGTTCTCAAGTTTGAACCACACCTGCCATTCTCCTAATTTCCCTCCCCTTCCCTAATTTCCCCTTCCCTAAAAATTCTACGAATTCATCCGATCTAATAGTTTAAACTTTTCATTAAGTCATTTTAACATGATATCCAAGCAAGAAATGTTCCAATGCAAGCCTTGCCGTCGCAATGAAGTTTATTACAAGTCATTTTCAGTTGTAATTGAAGGCAAAGTGGGAAGATTTCATGAGACTATGGGGAAACGGGTTGATTATTTCAAATCATTCCATATTCATATGTTAGGCTTTGATAAATTAAAAAACAAAATCCTATACCTAAACATGAGGACATGTTGAAGACAATAATAAATAACATATATATATACCTCCTGTAACATCCCGAGAAATTTAACCCCGAATTAAGCTACGTAGTCGACGATGATGACATAATTGCTCAAATTGCATTAGAAGACCTTCAGATCATCGCTTAAATGCCAACCAAAGAAAGAATGTGATTCTTGATTGCAGAAAAAATCAAATTGCAGAAAAAATCAAAGTTCAGTGACTAGACTACAAAACGATACAAAATATAAGGACTTATCAGGCAATAAACGTAAGAATCTCATTTTGCCAAGTCACACCAACATATGTATGATGCCAGATCATGCCAAGTGTCGCGATGTGATTGGTGAAACTCAAAAGTTTATTAAAACTAACTAATTTCTAACTATTATAAATAGGCGATTTGGGGCCTCAAACTTCCAAACACCCAACCAACCTCTCGTTGTCTCCCAAACTCTCTAAAATTCGTCTAGCCTTGGCAATAGTAGAAAAACAACACTAAAAACCTATCAAATATATAGTTTCTCACTTTAAAAGGGTTCCTCACTATATATAGAAGGATTATAGCTTGAAAAATAACTTTAATTAAGAAATATCAAGGCTTTAATAACACTTTTCACTTGAAATTATTCTAGGGATATTTGAGGTGGGTAATATATGCCTTGGCTTCCCTTTCTTCAAAGCTCATATTCTCCATAACTCTCTTTGTTATTCAATATTTGATTGTAATTGCTTCTCATGCTCATATTGTTTTGTTTTGGCATTAATTATTGACGGTGCACCATTATTTTAGATGAACCATTGTTTCTTGCTCTTTGGGCATTATCAGTGGCGCTATCTACCCGTTTTACATTGTATTTGCTTTGCTTTGCTTTGTGATAATATAGTCTTACTGTGTGGTCTTGGCCATTTTGTATCGTATAGCTTACGGGTAGGGGCTAACCTAGTGATAGCCCAACTTGTTCTTATAGTTGGCTTCCTTATGGTATTATGGGCTTCTTTCGTTCCATCACAAGCCAATGCATATTGTTATCCAGTGGATATTTTGTACTTACGCTACATCTTTTATAATCTTGTAGATATTGAATTTAGAGCTTTATAACTAGATCGCTCCAAAGGTGGAGAAGATACATGCATGTGATTGAGACTTCGGTGCGTGGCCGAAGTTTCATTGTGGGTGGCCGCAGTAGTTATTGTAAAACAATATTGAATATAATAGGTTTTGAATTATATTTGTAAAGGCTCGCCCTCGATTTTGAATCGAGATATATGTATTAAAACGCTTCCGTTACCGATATTTCGAGATAATACGGTGATGAAATTGAGGGCGTGGCACCTCTACCTAACCATTTAAACTTTTAGATCGAATAGTTTTGACAATTATATGTATACGTTAAGTGTATAATTTGCACTTATTAAAAACTCAAATGTAAGTTGTGTTAAGATGTTTGAATTTTAGATTAAAAATGTATCTGTGTGTTTTCTTAATCAAAGTACTAACTAGGCTGCAGTGTCATTTTTAGACCTCCGTCTTATATAAGTAGTAGGGGTTTGGAATCCCCCTACTATTTTTATTAATATCTCAAAAAATAGTACAACTCAGGAAGGGGGCATAAAACCTGACTTCCAACTAAATGTAAAATAAATGAAAACAGTAAATAAGGAAGTACTAACTCCCTAACACTTAAATAAGTAATAGTAAGAAATAGAACTATAGCTAGAGTAACTGTATACATGACCCAAAAAACAAAGAATAAAGCTAAACTAAGTACATCTGACAGAAGGAAAACCATGACGATCCATCTATAAAAGTCCACGAGCCACTGTAGGTAGTTCATGAACCTGATACTTTATATAACATTGTCTGGCCCATCCATCAGAAGCAAAAGCATCAGCTACCTGTTTCCCTCGCTCTTCATCTGTGATAGCCTATCTCTGTTAAAGTATAGCTACTACCGAATGCGCCAAATAATGATCTAAAGATCCTAAAGACCACCTCCATGAAGAATACAATAGACAACCACCACAGAATCAGCCTCTATCTATAAATATGAGATACCAAGCGGCCTGGCTAGTAAAATACCATCGAAGATAGTACGAAGCTCAGCCTCTAAAATTACACAATTTCCATAGTCAGCAAAAAAGGCACGAACACAACATACCTTAGAATCCCTGATAATACCACCAGCACCAGCTACAACACTCCATCAAATTTCAAGAACATCATAGTTGTGTTTTTGAATGCTAATTGAATCATTTCTCGAGTTACAACAACTATAACAATCGGCTAGTAAATTTTGCAATCGGTTAGTTGATTTTAACACTCCACAAAAAATTCTAAGGATACCCTAGTATGTTTGGACAAGGACAGAGTAACTACTTGAATTTATGTCAACTATTTCAATCGGTTAGAAAAGTTACCCGAAAGAATGCCTAAGTTCAATTGGTTAGTGAATTTGGTTCAAAAGAATGCCTAAAACAAAATTGTGGTGTTTAACTAGTATAATCTGAAAACACAATAGCCTAATTGTAGAAGCACATTAAATAGAGAGACTCCATAGACAATAAATGTATGAACCTTGTGAAGACAGTTGGACAATTGGAAAATACTCACATGAATAAAACTTAGAGAACACTTGGCATCTCTTGTGGCAAGAAAACTCTCAAGCCTCCAATTAGACCTCCTCCTATTGGCTAATCAAGAAATTATCTAGGGACAATTGGCCATTTTTTCATAGGTGGAGTTCAAGATTTTTCGTTAAAATAACCAAGAAATTTATCTATAAATAAGGACAGCTATAAAACACTATGCAAAACTCCCCAAAACACTCATTTTATACTTGGAAAAGAGCCCTCTAAATATATATATAATCTCCACTTGAAAGACTACTGTTAAAAAATATCTAAATTTTGAAGATATCTTTCCACCTAGAACTATCCAAAAAACTTTGAAGAAAACAAGACAAGAGGTGAGTAACTAATGTTTTGATTTTCTTTAGCATGAATGAATTTTTAATAAGAACATGTATTTTGATGTGATATCATGACAAGAAACAAGATTTTTATTGCATTTAAATCACCAGTGTTACTCTACTCGTCTTGTAGTTGTTTGCTTTGTTTTGTTCCACACTATGAGCTATTTAATGGATCCATTTAACCTTGTGTTGCCATAATCAAATTGGTATTGGAAGGTATGATTACGAGCTAGAGGTAGTAAGTAATCTAATGATACGTGCCCTCTTGTGCATTCAAAAGTTTGAGCATCTTGTGTTTCTTGAACTTGTGCCCAAAAAAGATTTTCTTGCAACAAAGAGGCAAATCAAAATATTGTTACTCACTGGGTACATTGTACTTACTCTATATCTTACTATTTTGTAGATGATCGACCGAAAAGTTTATGAACAACAAGCCAAGGAGTGGAGGATATCTTTGGATCAAAATAGAATATTGCATGTAGTGGAAACCAATTGTGGGGGTACTACAAGGATGAACTATGGTTCCTAATGTATTTGGAAACCACCTACGAGCTTAATATATTTTGTACCCACACACATGCACACTTGTCTTATGATAAGTTTATGATGGATAAACTAATATTTTTCTCTTATTATAGTAGCCTAACAAATTGATAGTCGTTATGAGGATAAATATGAGCATAAACGTATACATATGTAAGGAAAACTTAGCATGTAATATAAGGTTGAAAGAATAACATTTATAGTTATTGGAAGCCTATTTTCCATGTAAAGGCTTTCCAATCAAGACTCGGCAAATTTAGCAATAACAGTTTTCATATTAACATAACTTGTTGTGCATTTTTTACACTACATTTAATTTTGCTAAACGGTTATGTACTCCTTGATTAATCGTAATGACAAGAAAGGCTTATATGTATTCTCAAATTACCAAGGAAGTTGGAAGTTCAACCCCACAGTTGCTTTGAATTTCCAACCTAAAGAAGAAACTATATGATAATATTCCAATGCTTCTTTGAAAACCAACCAACTTGTTAAGTTTTGAATGTCTCGTCCCATATCGCTAGTACAAATTAAAAATGAAAACTTCCGCAAATAGATGTAAACAATTCATTAAATTTAACAGAATAACGGGGGCGTGACACCAGCTCTCCCATCAACACTTCCATATGTGTTCACCTTGTGAGATCGCACAGATAGTCTACGCTGAAATACTAGAACAAGAGGGCAATGAGGGGGAGAGGAAATAGAAATGCCAAATCTAGAAGCCAGATCAGTGTCCTCTCTCCAGTGCGTGAAGCAAAATGCTCTACCAATGTGAAGAAAAGATATAGCCTAATGTACTCGACAGATAATCCTCCTAGTATCAACAGTTATGCCTCTGTATTTCGCATCATTCTACGCTGTCCACAAGAATTAGAACACAAAAAATGGCACAATGATGTGAATATGCTCCCGTCTGACTGAGTGTCTAGAAAATTGCCATTGTTGAAAACAATGCTGAATACCAGCAGACACAAGATGAGAAACCTGGAAGATAGAGGAGAAATGCTGCCACATTCTATCAGCTATCGGGATGGATTAAAAATGTGTGTACGTATGCTTTTATTAATTTTTAGGTATTTATCCAAGAAGAGGTGAAAAGATTGATTTCAATGAAATTTGGATCAAGTTTGCAAGGATTGCATCGAGGAGGGACTAAAATGAAGCAATGAAGAGGTAAGAAAATCGAAAATTCGAAGGCTGAACTTTGAACTATGTGGCCGCATAGTCTTGTGATGCTCATGATCACTGATTTAATACTAAAGTACATAATTGTGGACAGTAGATTATCAGCAAGTCAACTACATATAGCATGATCTAGGGGTAAATATCGTTCGGTTCGAGCAGTTTTTGATTTATTTTTAAACTAAACCATCAGATTCAGTTTGGAGAAATTAGAAACCAAATCACACCATTTAATAAACCAAACCAAACCTACTTTTTCAGTTTGGTTGGATTTTAAACTATGGTTTGTCTATCGACGTAATGAGAATGGACTTAAAATATGATAGTTTTATAAACATAAATATCCTATAATACTAATATGCTTATTGAATATTAATATCAATATCAAACTCATCAAAAGTTAGTAAATTTTACTAAAATACAAACATATAACTAATGAAATGTAACAGAGAAAAAAAAGGCTCGAATAATACAAAAGCCTCAAATGAGATATTGCTAGAACATATTTCTAGAAGTCTTATTTTATTCAAGCATCTAAATGTCGCGCCCCCAATTTCATCACCATATTATCACGAATCAAAGGTAGCGGAAGCATTTAAATATATATCTCTATTAAAATCGAGGGCGAGACTTTTACAAATACAATTCAAAAGTATTACATTCAATATCATTTTACAATAACTATTGGGGCCACTCACAACGAAACCTCAGCCATGCACTGAAACTTCGATCACATATATGTATCTTCTCCATGATCAAAGTTTTTAATTCAATACTTACAAAGTTGTAGAAGATAGGGAGTGAATACAAAATACTCAGTGAGTAAAAAATACCTTGCTTCACCTTTCATTTAAGAAAACGTATTTTCAGAAAAAATCATATAATACACAAAGCGTTTAGATACACAAAGTCATTAAATGTACAAAACCTTTCGATGCACAAATGGGCCCTATCGCTAATTAAACTACTACCCGTAGTGCGCACATAATTGGCCAAGACCACACAGCAATGCCACAAAAATTTAAATTGGCAAAGACCACACAGCAAGGCCATAAAGATTCAAATTAGCCAAGACCACACAGTAAGGCCACAAAGACTACCACATAACCAAAATGACTAAGACCACATAGCAAGATCATGTTCCACAAAGCAATTCAAAATAGGTAGAGTATTAACTAGTGATACAAATGCAATAAATACAAATGCAATAAATTAATTTTTCTTTCCATATCAGTGCATGGCAAATAATCAATCTTTCTTTCTATAAAAATGCATAAAGTTCATGTTCATTTATGAAAACTTAATGTATGATTAAAAGGGAATCAAAGTACCGGTTACTTACCTCTTGATTCAAGGATTCTTTGAACAATTCTTGGTGAGAGATTGCCTTCAAGATGTGTTTCTTAAGTGGGGGGTTTTATATATATATATATATATATATATATATGGAGAGGGTTTTATTTTAAGTGCAAAGAGAGTGTTTTAAGGAGTTTTAATTGGTGTTCTCCACCTCACAAAAAAGTTGGACGAATTTTGGTAAATAATTTTAGCCTTTGTCCCTTTTTATAGTGGTAGGAATTAATTATATTTTAATAACAATTGAAATCCACTATTTATAAATGTGACAAGTGTTCTAAAATTTGGCAAAAATAGCAAATTCTTTATTTACAAACATGCCAAGTGTCTTGTACACTTGGCAAACTAGTTATTTATATAAGTGTCATATGCGTTAAAACTTGGCACAAATAGCAAGTTTATTATTTAGAAAAATGACAAGTGTTTACATACTTAGCAAATCACCATTCTTTTAATTATAAAAATAGCACATGTATTTATTTTGGCAAATCTAGCATATCCAATCTTTGGTTATTAATCATATCTTAAATTTAAGCATTTCGTTGAATAATAACCTTTTAATTTTGAAATAGAAATAATGATGAATTCACATATTTATTCTAATCATTGGTAAAATAACGATTACAAGTTTAAAAATTCGCGAGATGTGAAACTAAATGTCAAAATTTTAAAGAAAAAAAATGCTTAGTTAACTACAATAAAATAATTTCTCCAAAAAAATTTCTTAAGCGTGTTAATTAAATTAGTCAAAAATTAGCTTATTAAATTACTAAAATGAATAGATCGGAATTAGCACAAAGAATTTCTTATTAGAGTACCAAACTTATTCTATGAATTTGACAATCATAAATGAATTAAGTTCTTTGATATTTTTTTCTCATATTTCTTATATATATTAATATTTTTGAATTAAAACACAAAAAATAGTTCGATTTGATTTGAGCAGTTTTTAAACATCGAAACCTAAACCAAACCATTTCAAGCGATTTGAAATTTTATCAAACCAAATCATATTTCGCTTTTTAAATTAAACCAATCCAAACTATTTTCTCGAATTGGTTTGGTTTTTCAATTTGATGATTTATTTATTCAGTCGATAATTATTACGTCAAGACTCGTGCAATGATGAATTTGGTCTTTTTGACTTGAAGAGACCGTGAAATGAAATTATATATCATGATCATTATGCCTGGTAGAGCATTTGATGCCACTCTAATTACGTAATTATCTTTTATAATCAGTAAATTTTAAATTGGTCTCTCCAATTCTAATAGCTTATGATGGTAGAGTTTCAAGTTCCTTTTTGCTCTCATAGATTTCTATTACAGGTTAGACAATTATTCAAGAGCTCTGCTGACAAAGTTGTTGACTGAAATTTCAGATTCCTCGTATTCATTGTAATAAGTACTTTGTTACCCCAAAGTATGCAAGGATGATTGAATTTTGAAATAAATTTCTACATTTAACATTTTTTATGAAAAAATTACTACTGTGTACAATTTTTTTTACAATTTGTGCATATGGTATTATCCTATAAAATTTTACATTTTAATTTTTGTCTACAAATTTATAAATTTCTGCCTTGTGTAAAAAAGTTGTATAAATAATACTCCTCTATTCTGGTTGTTTGGTCTCATTTTTTTTGAAATGTCACAAATATATTGTCATCTTTCTATATTATTAATTAAAAAGTTTAATTTCTTGGTTCAAATTGTAGTTTAGTGATTGGAATACTTGCGTTCCGGGGCAAAGGTACCGGGTTCAAACCACACGTCCCTTCACTAAATTTCTCTTCCTTCTCCTGTATCCTCCATGTATTTAATTAAAAAAAAAAGTTTAATTTGCACTACTTCGCAATTATATCCTCATTTAATATTTTAATTATAACTATCAATTTTGAATTTTATTTATTAAATATATAGGGACAAATTAAGAACATAGATCACAAATGTACTCTTCGAACAAATTTCTTAATCTTTGTGAAAAATTGAATGTACCATATATTTGGAACAGAGGGAGTAATATATGTAACCCTTCTCTGTTCTTTTTTTTTTTTTTTGCCTATAAATATATCAAATGTCTACAACAGAAGCCCTTGTCCGCTTCCCAGTTCTAGCATATCACAATGCAAACAGCCTTCCAAGACAAAATCCTCCTACAAAGTGCAACCATCATCATTCAACACCTGACATCTTTCATGCTAATGTTCTGTAAGTAGTATATCACTAGCCATCGTTTCATTAGTTTAATTTTTTAAAAAATGAAAAACTAATTCTTTTGGAAAAAAAATCTAATTCAATTTGTTGTTTGTATGACATTGATACTCATTACTCAATAAGGTTAAGCTTCATTTTTTCAATTTGTTTCTGGAAACGGAGGAGCAATTTACATTTACATTGTTGATATTAAGAGAAATGAAAAATGAAATGGCATCACACAATTAGGGCCTCAAAGTCGTACAGCCCAACTCATCTAGCCTGCGCCTGTCATGGAATTTAGCTTTTGGGCCTGTCATGGAATTTAACTTTTAATTGGGTGGTTTCAATCCAATTGAATTAGATTAGGCTTCAAGTTGGGTCGGGTTTGAACCCAAACTCGGAAAATTCTACTTGCAAAAAACTTTTTACAAAATGTTTACAAAAAAAGGCACTTTGACCATATTACATGTGTCTATTATGTGATTCGGGAAAAAGTAGCCTAGGGTAAAATAGTAAAATTATTCCGTTTTGTAAAGCATTTTTTATGAATAGAATGACTGACTAAAATATTGTTGTAAGAAGGCATATCTCCTTTACTTAGTAAGAAGGAAAATTTTATTTGTAAAAAACATTTTACAAAACATTTTACAAAAAGAGTAATTTGATCATATTACTCATGTGTATTATGCTTATCACTTTGAGTTAATTGTACCACATCATCTTTATGTGATTCATTCTGGGAAAATACTATTTATAAGTAATTATTTAGGTAATTTTTAACAAAATAGTGGTAAATTTATAATCTTATCTTTAACAAAATAGTGGTAAATTTACAATCTTACTCCCGCATATTGTATAACTAAAAAAAAAAATTAAAAATAAGATGTAAATTTACTCCATTTTATAAAAAATAACCTCAATGATTATCTACAAATAGCGGAACTCTTCATTCTGTCATTTAACGTACCACATCATTCATTTTGTTTTAAGATGAAATTTGTTACTTGTTTATCACAACGTTAAAAGAGAGTTTTTCTACTACATGTATAAAAAAAATATTAATAGTTGATCGTCCGTATTCATTTCCAAAAACTAAAGTTTCTTCATAAATTAGCTCATTCTCTTACAATTTTATTATGGTTGAATTTCAGTGCATTGAAACAGTAGTCTTATTTTTCATTGTGTATGTGTATACGATGAGCTTAACTTAATTTTTTTAAATAAATAATAAATAAATAAGTGTCCAAAAATTAAATAAAAGATTAGTATTTAAATTAAACCATTTATTCTTTTTTTTTTTTTTTTGGGGAAATAAAACCATTATTCTTTTATAATCGTGTAGGTCGGATAATGCGCTTTCAGTGCGAAAGCAGAAAACAGAAGCATAGTAGACCGACGAGCCAAACCGTTGACATCTACTTCCTGATTCAGAGTCAAGATCGATAGAGTGAACGGAGAGAAATGGGGGCGGTGACGACGGCCTTGATAGCAATTGCGGGGGTGGTGTTGGGGTGGATAACCATTGAAATTGCCTGCAAGCCGTGTCTTGAAAAGGGCCGGGAAGCCATTGATCGGGACCTCAACCCAAATTATGATCCTGATGATGCTGCCGGTCGGACTGTTTACGCCCCACTTAACCCAGACCCACCTGCTAATTCTGAGCCTTCCGGTGATGCTGCTGCCTCTTCTACTAGCGGCAAGGCTGTTTGATTTCTTCTGCTGTGTCTCTACTGTTGGGTACTCTATTTCTTGTTGTCTGTTTCTTTTATAATTTCTTTTTGCCTTTTTATTGAGATGCTTCTATGGGAAATATGGAAGAATCTGAGGAAAAATGCTGAAACATTGAGATATGTAAGTATGTGTTTATCTATAATGTTGCTTCAAAACTGTTCTTTTGCTGATTGACTGAATTTACATTATCATAAATCATGGATGCTATTCCTTTTTTTTTTTTTTTAACTGTATAAAGTTAACCCTGTGCTCACAGCTGATTGATGTTTTTATGTGGAAGTCAAGGATTGGATTAAGAGAATGTGTCAATGGAGATCTTTTCGTGTATGTATGTGTTGTAAGATCGTTGGCTTGATTGTTATGCCTATTTAAATCAATTATAACTAATCATGTCAAAATTTTTCAGTGATGATGCATTGTTTTCTGTTTGATATTTGAGAATTTTTAATTTGTTTTCTGTTTACTTCTACTTGGAAGCGTGAAGCAAACTGCACAAACCCAAGGTTTGAATACTTTATCTTGAGGCTTGAGTAATGGGGAGATTCTTTTCTCATTTCTTTTTTTTCCCTTGTTGGCTGGACTTTCTCTGAATGACATAAAAATTTTTAGCCTCGTTCCCACATAGCTCAAAGTCTCAGGTCTTTTTTGTCTACATGACAAGAAAAATAGTATTTCTGATAGTTGGCTGCAAGTTGGGACTTCAATGAGAATGGCTTAGCATGTAGTTATATGTAGGTGTTTGCAAATCATGATTACAAACTAAGAGAAGGAGCTACTCTGACTAGCTGAGTCAAAACGTAAGACCCTCCAAAAGGTATGTCTTCTCATTTAGTAGGCACAACATGGATTCATATCAAGCAAGCTTGCTTACATCTATTTTGATTCTTGATTCTCTTTTCCAACAAAGCTTTGTGCCTGCTTGGATTCAGTGATACTTCAAGTTATACTTTGATTTTACACCACGCCCTTTTGGCTGTGGCTTATCATCCTGTGATTTTAAATATCTCGAAATTGCTACAAAAGTTTCCAGCTAGATCCACAAGTGGTTATCAATTGATCAACATTTGGGATGTTTGCCCTGCTATGTTCTACTTGGTTAGTTAATACCACTTATGCGAGAATGAACCTAGTTGTGAGATGGGGTGAAGGAAGAGTTGAAGTAAGAGTTACAAGTGTTGGACTAACTTCTAGATCAATGGAAGATCCTTTTATGTTATGAGATCAAACTTAAAAGACTTTCCTGGACATCAATGACTTGATTGCAGCGGTTTTTATTTCTTTCAGGACCAAATTCGTTTTATGTCTTAAACCACGTAAGAGTTACCGATAGATTCTGGAGAAATATATCGTTGTTGGTTAATTATCTCTTTTTTGTTAGTTCTAGACTTCTATTAAAACTCTGATCCATTTTTCTATATTTGAGGAATCCGAGGTGCAAATTTTCGTCTCCCCTGTTTCCGTTTCCTTAAGAATTAGTTTTGGTTATATTTAAAGCTTGTGCTATGAGAATTCCATCATCTGAGTTGGATTTATTATAAAGGTATGTCCTTATTCACGAGATGTTAGGATTCAATGATCAAGTTTGGAAGTGGCTAAGTGTCTCTGACTTGTTTGGATTATTAAGAAGGGGAAGGATGTAAAAGAATCTACGTAAATGAATGATATGGGACAATTCTGCTGGAATTTTATTATCATTACTACTGGTCTTAGATACAATAACTATTAGTTTATTATCATTTAGTTGATCGGATATATAATATTATTAGTTTTTTTTTTTTGCCCCTTTCCTTTCAGGGGATACTTTTCTTTTTATGATGATATTAATCTCCTCTTGTAAATTTAGGATTACATTAGTATTTTTCCTTTCATTAATAGGGTCAGGTTGGAGATTCCCCATACATTGTAGACATTGTTGAATACAATGCATTCAGTTAAAATTCCTACTGTTCTTAAGCATATAGGTTTTCTTGTTTTTATCAGTTGTGACTTCCACTACACTAAAGTATCAGAGCAAATTGTTTTGCACTTAGTTGATGGCTGCTCATTGTCATAGCGATGTGTAATCTCACAACAATGATCAAAGGATGGGAGAATTATCGATTGCATTCAGATATCTGGGATGAAGGGTGAGATTGAAGACATAAGCAGCGAAATTTGTCAAACTTTAAGTGCAATAGAAGTTGGCCAATTCAATCAGGCAAGAGAGTAACAACAGCTTGCTAGATACTTCACTTGATTGTGCTTGAAAACCCAGAATGTGGTGGATAACTCCTAGACGATGTTTCCCATTCATTGCCAAAAGGACTATAAAAGAAATACAGAGAAGCCATATTCAAAGCTTTACAAGATTGTTGGAACTTGATGCACAATAATTCCAACTGATCATAGACCATGAGAACAGTGAGTACATCGTATTTAGAGCACTAATGAAAAGATCGGAAGAGCTGAAAACTGAAAATATGCTGCTCCTATAGGATTGCATGTCTTAGAAGGAAACAAGAAATTTGGGTTATATAGGTAAGTACATGTCACATTATATAGGAAAGTACTAAAAGATAATATATTGTATGCAAATGATGGGTATAGATGCTTGTCATATACTTATAGGCCAACCATGATATAAAATTCCTGAGGTAGTCAATTAGATCAAAAGAGATGTTAAAGATGAGTGTCGACCGAAATGTGGGAATGGAGAAAGAAAAGCATATTCAAGTTGGAAAATGAAAACATTTCTGATCCCAGAAAAATATTCGAGTGAATTGAAGACCCTAAGGTTGCCTCACAATGAACAAGCAGTAAGCCCAAACTATGAAAAGGTCATTGAGATTTCCACTTGACAAAAGGGATCAGACGTGAGATTTGTCAAATTGAGAATAAAGGTTACATGACATCCAAATACCAATAAATTACATAAGCTCGAAGCTAATAGGGATGGAAAGGATTTGAAGCTTTGTGAGAATACTTTTGTGACGAAGGCGTGGACATCATAGCAGAAGATGAAAAGCTTGAAGAATTGAAAGTAGCACTAGTTTCCTCTACGGTTCACTTCAATCGAGGATGAGGAATTGAAGTAGAACTTATTTTGAATAAATATCACAAGTGCAAATAAAATGAACAAGATTGGAGCAAAGTTGATATGGAACAATATGAGAATGGAGATGACATTGTTTCGGACATTTCTTTAGCATTCGATGCGATAGAGATACGTGACTGTTTTCTTGCTATTGATTGAGCCTATTTTATTTTTCTATTTATCTAACTAATATAGAAACGGATTCTGCCAAGGTACTGTTCATCCTCTCACAGATTACTGTTCCTTAGAACAGTGCCTTTACCATTTTGCCCCAACGTTTTTCAACCAATTTCCTATTTTACCCCCTTTCAACTCGTCTTCCCTTTCAATTCTATTGTATTTGCCTGTAAGCATACATCTCATCTCACCCATCCCCAAATCTTCACCTACTGTTGCTCTTTCTCCACCCTAAGCTCCGGCCAAAAAGACAGCAACCAATTCCTTTTGGCGTAGGCTTCGATCAGGTTAGTAATTAGCTTTTTGTTTGATTGTCTTTTATTGTTTGTTTTGTTTTTTCATTCATATGCCTTGTAGGAGTAGGGGTCATGTGTTTCGGCTGTTTCTTCTTTATTTTCTTTAATCCTTCACCGAAGAAAACCCAACAAAAATCTAAAATGGAAGTTGAGTAAATGAGTTCTCGAAACAATAATTTCGTTCAGCAAAGTATGTAAAACCTGACCGCTTGTAGTGTACCCAATTGCAATTGCAGAAAGCCCTCGTTGCCAAATCTGAGAAGAGAACACGATAAACACAGACGCCAAGCTTTCTCTGATGACAATTCCCCCACTATCATGTAGAAGAAATTGCAGAAAATTTGCAACGAAAATTAGCAGAGTTTTGAAGGGGGGAAGAGGCTTCGCCTCGGCCGACTGCTGATTGCAGCTCAGTTAGGGACCCACCCAGCTTTTGTTATGTTTCGCTTTATAATAGTCCCCAAATTACATATATCTATATATATATATATATATATAGAAAAAAGTAGGTAGAAAGTTTGGAAATTTTAATAGAAATGTTCTTGATTTTAGCTGATTCCAAGTGCTATTTGTGAAGTCCAGTTTATTGTGGCTGCTTTTACTTATTGGGTTTTGTTGTTTCATGAGTTGGGTTTTTAATGGTGAATTAGGTAGAAAGTATCGAGTGTTTGATGTTGGGAGAAAAAAATCTGGCGTCTGTTGTTCTGATTATATCTAGATGCTACCATTGAGGATCGAGTATTGGTGCTTATTTTTAAGCATTTTATAGTTTCTATTGTTCTTTATTTTTTGGGATTATACAAGGCTTTTATGTGTATATTTTCTTTAATTTGTGATCTCTCTATAATTTTGCTAAGGCTTTAAATCACTAACTTATTCTCCATAACATATTCCACACGGATTTGTTTGGTTTATGACCTTTGTATACATATTTATATTTATATAGATATTTAACTGCTTTATTATTTTGGAATATTGATTTATGCAAAATAAATTCTCATATTATGATACTTGTAATGAGATCCCATAGCATTTTGGAGGTAATAGTTACTTTTTTATATCTTGAACTTCGTTGTAGTTTTACCCGCGACCTTTATGAATTCTTATGTTCCTCTATTACCTAGAATTGTGGTGATATATACTGATATAGCATACAACTAAAAGGTTAGCTTTCTATTTTATTCTAATATGGAGTAATCTTTGCTAACCAAAACGTATCTGAATAAGTGAATCTTATGCCTTAAAGGCCTTGGATGCTTTTGTGGAATGAGGAATTTGGCCCCAGTTATCATCTGATAGATTTGCCTATAACGATCCTGTGACAATGGTATTCTATCACTACTGAATCTAATAAATACGCTTTCTATTCGCTTCTATCTATTTTGCACTTTGGTGTTCAGTTAACACTTCAAATGTTCATCACTTCCAATGTTCATCACTTCCAATTTTCCAGATGTTTTCTTCTGCTGCTCACTTGTGGCAGTTTGATGGCATATTAACAACAGTTCTTTAAATAAATTTGCAGTTAGTATGCCGGTTTGTCATGGTTTTGTTGAATATAGATTTCCAATATCGAAGGTATAGTGATGCTATTTTGAGTATATTCTGAACATCTTGTCATTTTACCTATTCATATAGCTTCTAGATATCTTATATCTAAGGGCACAGTCGATCCTTACATGAACAAGATTAGTTGCCTTATCTTGTTGGAAAACAAGTAGAGCATTTGAGGTGGGTTATTTTTAAGCATTATATTTTGAAGAGAGGTTACCTATTTGGTGCTTATTTTTAGGCATTATATAGTTTCTATTGTTCTTTATTTTTTGGGATTAAACAGCGCTTTTATGTGTATATTTTCTTGAATTTGTAATCTTTCTATAGTTTTGCTAAGGCTTTTAATCACTAACTTATTCTTTATAACATATTCTACGCGGACTTATACTAAAAATAAAACGAAATACGTGGATCGCATGTATCTTAACTAGTATTTTAACAAAGGAATTGATCGCATCATTGTCAGCATGTTTTATAGAATCTAAAAGTATTGAGATCGGAAGAGTCGCTACTCATCTTTACTCATTTTCTTTCTATTTGAAATAGAAGCAAGAAATTAGTGTAGCTATTTTTTCGACTTATTCAAACAATGAAATTGAAGACAAGCTTGTTAAGTAGGGAATATTGATGTAGGAATTGCTACTGGTTTTAGGATTTAATTATTGTTATTTAGTAGATAGGATTTGTAGTTGTATTAGTAGTAGTTGTTATTCTTTTGTTTTTTCTCCCCTCCTGAAATGAACTATTGCCAGCCCCACCATCACTTATGTTAAAGGGAAGCGCTGCTTGAGCAGCTAATGTTGATGAATTCACATTGAAATTTTCAAGTGTTTCTTCAGTTTTATCAACTCTATCAAGTGTTGGTTTTGAGTTCAAGTCTTCTTGTTGCTTATTTACAAAATTTATGTATGATCTTTAAAATAACTTGGGGGACCTTCCATGAAAATAAGCTACTAAAACAAGGTAATCTATGTACGAAACAAATGTTCTTGTAGTTTCTTGAATCAACCTTGTAAAATTGGGTAAATTTCAATCCCTAACGTTTGCACTCTGTATCAATTGGATCTCATTTTTTCATCAATGCCGTGAATTCCCAACCTTGTGTAAATTGGCATGATCTTATACCCTTACTTTTTAAATAAAAACAAAAAGGATTTTTAAAAAATTTCTTCTCATTCTACCTATTTAGTTACTCGTCCAATCCTTAACAGATTGGAAATGACAAATTCCGCTGGCAAACTATCAGACCTCTATTTTGCTTTTAAATTCCCACATTACCATCAGAAAATGCAAAAAATAAGGGGATTTCTCTCCCCTATCCCTTCCAAAAAAAATTTACTGTAGGAATTTGTCATTTTCGCTCAAATTGGGGTTGGGGTTGTGATGGGTAGCTAGGCAAATAGGGTGATGAAGAAATTATTTCTTTCTTATTTTTTAATATTTTTACTTTTTAAAATTCTTTTTTATTTTTATGTAAAGAAAATATGAAGGGCATAATTGTCATTTTAATAGAATTAGGGACCTTGTATGTCAATTTATAAAATGTTGGAGAGATCGGAAGAGCACACGTCTGGGACCTAGTTAATACAAAGTGTAAAGGTTAGGGACTGTATGTGAAATTAACCCTTCAAAGTTTTTTCTTTTTTGAAACGAGACCCTTAAAAAGTTATGCTACTTTCATATAAAATGCTTATAAAACTGACACAAGTAAGGATTCTTCTTTTCAACAAATCATATATCATTTTTAAATTAAATGATTACGTGGACTATATTTCTCTATTCAAGTTTTGTCTTCCTTTTTGTTCAAATATTCTTTCTTCTTGCTACCCAGGGTGGCTCTTTGGAATAATTTCAATTGCACATTTCTTTTGAAGTTTCGATTAAACTTAAAATGTTCTACTCACGATGGATTGATTTTTTTGCTTTAAAATGAAATGGGTGAAAATAGCTAATGAAAAAGTGGATTGTATGATATATATCCTTCTTCATTAAATTGATCACTTCTCATTTCATCATGTTAGCATTTAGAAGATTTTCTCTTAAATATACCAGATCAATGTTTAGTGCGCAAAATTGAACATGTTGAATGACCTAACATATTTGATCTACCAATTATCTCTTCTGAACTTGTATAGGAATTAAAATATCTTTTAAGTACAAAAGAAACGTGATAAAAAATTTATCAATTATTCCTCTGCTGAATCTTCTCTGGCTTTGATTTCTCAATGCGAAAAGGATAAGTGATAAGTTCTCTAAACTAAACACGTTTAGTGACAAGATCAAGTTAACACGTTTAGTGACAAGACATACTTGATCTGTCAATTACCCTCATCCAAACTTGTAAGATGCAAAAGATCAATCAAAATAAACGAAACATGAGAAAATTTGTTAATCTTTCTGTTGAACCGTGTCCAATTCGATTTCAAAAAAAGAAAAGATGATATTTCTAGGCAAGTGGGAAACTATCAGTTTTGATCACCCGCCAGACGTCTCGCGAGATTATCTCACCAGACGCACAATTGGTGGGCAATAATCGGACAATTCATATGTGGGACAACCTACATGTGACAACTCACATTTGAGTTGCCTAATTATCAACCTCTGTGTGCGTTGGCAGGATAATCCTACCAGATGTTTGGCCAAACCACTAAATCTGGTGTCGGATTTGCCCACTAATAACATCAAGTTCACCTTAGCTTAGAGATGCAATGTTGGAATCTATTGACAAATGTAGAAACAATTTGGGCAGCTGATTCATACCAAACTTTGAAGATTTTGACGTTGTTTACACGCTAAAAACATAGAATTTTTTAAACCCAAGGAAATAATCACGATTCCTTAGTCAAAAAGTCATGATAATATCCTTTTCCCAAACTAAAATCGTTAGGTACAAAGTTATATTGCATATTTAATGAAGCCCCTCAAAGAACTACCAAGTAATTTTTAATCAATATGATGATGGAATGAGATTCAATGAGTTGCGTAATTAGAAGATGGTTGAAAGGGTAGTTAAAACTTGACAATTCATGCCGGTCGAAATACTAATTTTTTTTTTTTTTTAATTTTATTTCTTTGAAAATGGGGGTAGCCGGAGATCTAGGAGGCCACCCGTAGGTCTGCCTCCCGGATTCAATTAACAATTCTGTGAATGAAATTGTTTATGTGTGCAAATTAATTAGATTATCTGTGCTAAAAATAATTAATCCGCATGCATATATAATCCAAAATATTCGAGATATAAATACAGTCATTTAATGCGCTCTTACAATATTAATGTCTACGAACATGTTATATGTCTGTCTTCCCGACAGCATCTTTCGTGTTTGAATTGACTATATTTAATACGGTGGAAAAGCATCATTCTCTATATGTTAGTAATTAGTGGTAATACTAATTAGGAATACTAATCTCTGACTTAAAAGGAGGTTTTATTCCTGAACATATTTGTCCTTCCGTCTAATCCTCTACAGAATTCTTCTTTTGTTGTTTTCTTCTTCTTCAAACCTTACATTTAGTTTCCACAGTGAACAAATAGCTAGTATCATATTCTTGTTAATCAACGTAAGGCAAATGATTACTATTTCTCTAGCCGGTCTAAATTAGAGATTTGGTTCTTTGTTTCTGGTTCATGCATGTAGAAGAACAGATTATTTGCCAACTTTTCTTGAGAAGAATCAAATGAAACAAGAAGACAAAGATATTCACGCCTATAAGGCTCATGATTGATTCCTGTGTCGAATTAGATTAATTAAAAGCTGTTAGGTAGACAACATTTTATATACACATACTGATCTCAGTACTCCCATGTGAGTACAAATATTTGAAATTCCTTAATTTTATTAATCTGTTTCGTAATTTACTGTCTAAATTTGAGACAACGATCGAGATTAGATATGGCAATGAAGCACAGATCCGTTGGGCACTTTTTGCTTGGTAGTAGATATGACAAAAAGAAATTAATGGTTCATAACGAATAGTACTATGTTATTGTCGATCACCCATTATAAGTCTTGCCTTTCTCAAAGTCCGTATTGATCATTAGGGTTTTGTTTCTATCACGCTTCATTCTTTAGTAACGTTAAACCATTTTATCTAAAGCTCTAAACGTTAGAGGGTGTGATGTAAATTTAAGTTACATAAAGCAGTATGAACTCTATGGTTTGTGGAAAAGAGAGGCAAATAGCGTTTCAAAACTTTCTAATAAGTTTGTCAAAAAGTGTAAACTTTCCAAAGAACCTTCCATGCAATGGAAAAAAAGATTTCTTGCTCCTCATGCAATTCCAACTACAAAACAAGTCAAGCATATCTTGTGATCAAGAATAATTCCCAAGACTCTATCCCTTTAATTTCTCATGTACCAACAAATGCAATTGATCCCATTTTTTTCTCTCCTTTTTGAGAGGCCTAACTCAATTTCTCTTGCTTTTTTGACCAAATCATTTAGAAGTTTTTTCTTTTTGTGTTGTTAAACCTTTTCTTTTTACCTAATCCATTAGTGTAATTCTTAACTCATGATGCATGCGTGGGAGTCTTTGGGAGTCTCTAGAATACAGATTGACCTATAAAAAGTCAAGCTCAGAGTACCAACCCGATGAGAAGATCACAATTCAAAATAGTACCGAACAATACTACACAGAAAAAGAAGTTAAAACTTTGTGCATTTTAGAACTCGTAATTGGGAAGTAACCGAGTGCCTACAAGGATTACATCCTCACCGCACATTATATCTAAACCGATATTAATGCACTAGAATTCAATGATCATGTAACAACGAGGGTTAACTTTCACACACTAACATATTATAGCATGATGTGATAGTTTTATTGCTTGGATTTCTATGGAACGATTATTAGTAACTATGTAACTAACTAGATCGTAAAATAATTATTTTCAGACTGACAAGAATAATATGGAGTCATCGATTTTATCCAACGATCAAATCGATCCTTATAAGATGCCAATTGCAACTTGCAAGTTTTTCCATTAATTGTATGTCTTTCCATGTTTAATCTATATATGTTGATATCCAGAGGACATACATAAACATTCCCACACATAAACAAATTAAATACATGAAGAAATGCCACATGATTCGCATCCCATTTCCCAGGCATTGATGCAGCCTGGTTGGTGTTGGTTGCTTTCACCCAAAAAAAAAATGAAAGAAAGAAAGGAAAATTAAAGTAAACAATTCTCCGATATGCCTGCTTCAAAGATTTGCATAATCTTAACAAATATTAATCTACTCAATGTTACCCGCTTATTTTCATTATATAATTCCATTTTTTTGTATTCTTTATTATAACTTTAATTTTGGCGGTTACATGAGTTGTTAGATATTTATTCTCTTATTAATTTCATGTCAAGATGAGCAAACTTCTTTCTCTCTTTTGGCTATTGAAGAAGGCAAAGAAATATCGCAGAGCATTAATGCTGATAATGGTCTCTTTTTTAAAGAAAACTATCAAAGATCCACTACTCATAGGAATCCAAAACAAAAAAAACAAAAAACAAAAATTTAATGGGAGATATTTGTGTGTTACAAATATCTAACAAAGTCTTCAAGAGGATAATAATTACATGTGATTGTGCACATGAAAATACATGTGCAAATTTGGAGAGGAATTAATTCTAGTTGTTTTGGTTGTTTGTTTTTTCAATTATTTTTAGTAAAAAAAGGACGGGAAAAGAAAAGCTTTGCCTTTGAACAAGCCACACATGGGTGGTATTGATCCTAGCTAGTGGGATTAATTTTTGTAATATATTTTGGTGAAGTTTATATACATTTGAAGTTTCTTTAATTTTTCAGGTCAATTTCAAACTCTAATCCCGAATTTTAATTCGATGGTTGACAATTTATTTGGAATATTGTCCAGATTGCAAGTAGCAATTAGCAGACCACTTTATTATAGTTTCAATTACTTCACAACTACTCTGCGATAAGCGTTATCACTTAATCTATAACCTACTCAAGATAAAATCTCTAAAAAAAAACTCAAAGGTGACCCACCTTACATTTCTTAGGTTAATCTCTTTAATTACCCTTTTTCCCCCCAAAAGTTCAATGTTTGTTTGTGGTGCAAAGCTTATCTTTTTATTAAACCTCATCACCTAACACAAATTATTTGGAATGATGCTAATCGTTGCTACTTCAATATATTTCCAACTGCCAAAACTACCTAACATATATATAGTTGAACCTTCATTATTGATTCCTCAGTTAACATTTATGATCACTTCACATGTTTTTGAGACTAAGAAATGGATCATCCCACTTGTGCATTAGCCCTGCTGTGTTAGAGAGCTCGACTGAATAACAATAGACAGTACTTGAAAATATAATTACCGACCTGGCTCCAAAATTACATAAGAGTGAGATCCCTACCATAATTAAAATATTTGCTAATTTAATGTTTAGTGGATTGATGTACCAACTGCCAAGCCAACATCAATAACTAACCATTTTCTGCTAACGTAGATTTATTATAAAAGATGAAGATTAGTGGTTCACTTTAAAATATATTACTGACTAATCCCATAAAAATTAAAGTATTTTGCTTACAAAAAATGCATGCAATATAATTGGCACCCATTATGGTTCAATTGAGGTTTTCTGGAAAAGGGAAAAGGACATACGCATTTCCAACTCATTGAGTGAGTGGTTAAACACATTTTATTACTCTAATTTCAATGGAACGATAAGTAGGGCAAGCTCCAATCTGACAGCACAATACATCAAATAATATTTAGCTTCTTTTTTTAATCAGTCAGTAAAGAAAATTTCTATCAATATTTTTGCATATGATTATACGTAGTGTAAATCTTTCAAGAGTTGTGAAAACGACCCTAGGTCGACTTGCGGTTAAGTTGTATGATACGATTATTAGGCTCCATTAATAAAGTCCACTTGTTAGTTAAGAGTTGACTTTGAATCCCATAATCCGTGAAGCGACAGGATGAGCACTTTGGAGCAAAAAAGCCATAGTGACTTTGAGATAAACCACTAAGTGCATTACTTTTGGGGACATGTGTGTGTGTATATATATATAAATTATTCATTTCTCATTTAGTAGTTCAAAGTTTTACATATACATACAACGATATATATAAATATAGATACAGATACACATTACGCGTCTTTTCTTATATAATAATCAGTGGGCAAAATTAAGCACTTTTTTCGGGTTAATGATGGACACTCGGATAAGTAAATTAATTATAAGTATACAAGCTGCAGAAGTCAGCTCTATTTCAAGATTGATAATTAATTTATTAGAAAAACGCATCACTTTCGGACCACTCTTACTATAGTTTCTGATGGAAAAGACATAGCCACGTAACATATCATTATCCGTTGGTATTTAATAGTGTTGTACACTAGTTTATCATTCTCTTTAAGGAATGAACCATTAATTATTGTAGTCTTGACTCTTGAATGCTTCTTGAGAAGTAATTGAAGTAAAACTCGACCAGTATTTTCCTCACATTTTGAAATGAATCTTTGTGGACTTTTAGACGAGAAACAATTTATTATATATTATTTTTTTCCATTGATGATGATAAATAACCGTTAATTTTGCAAGATATTTTGTTTTTAAGGGAAGATGCTGTTCCATTATTTGTGTGTGTATATATATATCCACTATATATGAGTGAAATGTTGGAGGTCATCCATGACATTATTAGGTTTAAAAGAAATTTCTTCTAACTTATAGAAAAATTAAGAAGCCCAATTACTTTTTTTTTTTTTATAATTTTACGTTGAATATTGGATACTAGAACATACTTTTTCAGCATCATATATAAAACAATGACAAACTAAAAAGTTCTAACCTTAAAAAATAAAATATAAAGAAAGAAAGAATCAATGGCAAGAAATGCTTTTTTCAGGTTGAAGTCATTGCCCTTTTTTTTTTTTTTTTTTGGAAACATGAAGTCATTACCCTTAGAACATAGAGAAAGATGCACTTTTTAAGGTAACGGCTCAAAGATAATCCACGTATAATTTGAAAACCTACCATAAGTTTGTAATTCAACATTTTTTCCCTTTTTTTTTTGCGATATAAAGGGGATATAAGAGTATCTAATTATTGTGCCACAATCCAAATCACAGTTTGTAATTCAACTGAAAAGAAACCCTTTTTTTTTTTTGGTTAGGCAACATCACAACCGCTCACACATGTCTGCCCCTAAGCCTTGATGTAGGAGGTAAATCATAGAATGTGCCTGAATTGACCAGGGTTAGTGTGCGTTTTCAATGGCTTCCATCAAGGGCCTTCTCAGGATTCGAAAAAGAAACTCATTATCAAACATGAGCGATCCAATTGATCACTAGTGTATATATGTGAAACATGGCCTAGCTATCTATAATGAATTTTGTCTCGATCGTGAATCATGATAAGAAGGACAATTCTTAGGAACCCATGGTTAGGTTCCTTACGGAGCTCAGGAACCAGTAGTGAAATGCTGACATGTGGTGTGTGTCAAGTGAGGTGTCAGTGTGTGATTGGAGACTAGGTTCCGTAAGGAAACCCAGTTGGGTCCATAGCCGGACCAATGATAAGAAAGTATATCTGTTGACATATTCTTTCTTCCTTTGAAGGTCCCAAAAGAGGTCCCAAAAGAAACACGGATTAATTCTTTCGGTCGTGTGTGGACCGCTATAAGAGAAACCAAAGTGGGCAACATGAAGCCACTTTTCAATTTATGTCCCAATGTCACTATTTGAGGTTACAACGAGTACATTTTATAGCGTTATTGTTAGACATGATTGGACGGTAAAATAGATAGAAATTTGATTCATTTCGTTACGAATGAAACATGAGGAGACAAGAGGGGTCGTGGGACGTTTATAGCAGAAGAAAAGGGCAACTTTAAACTCCATTTGATTTCAAGGATCACAAGACCAGTGTCGTGCATTTGGTTGGGAGAAATATGGACATATGGTTTTGCATTGCTGCTGTTTGATGTCTTCTAAGATTGGAATTGTCGCTTGGATTGAACATAATTAAAGAAGAAAAACGTTAAAAAACGGAAAGGGTTATGTTTTGGTCGGATCAATTCAAATTCAATTTAACACTTTGACGCTAAAATTTATTATCAGTGATTGTCGGTAAAAAGGGTTGGTATGTATTAGTGTTTAGAATCATTCTGTATGAAATAAAATCTAATTGATTTATTGTGCTATTAGTACATGTAATCATCTAATGATGCATTTATTGTTCATTTAATGATATGTTGTTCTTATGGTTAACACTAGTCTATATGACATTAAATAATGAATCTCAATTAAACGGGTCAACTATTACACTGTACATGTGACTTACGTGTCATGTAAAAATACATTTATTCATTGCCTTTTAATGAGTGTAGTAATGTCGGTGGTTAGTATCAGTCTATGTAACATTAAATAACAAGTCTAATTTGGTAGGTCCACCGTCAATACATGCAATCTTATATGCCATTTGATGATAATTATTAGAATAATGCTATGTAGCACCAGTGGTGCCTTGTATCAGTTTAGGTGGCATCTAATGTGTTATTAAATGATAAGTGAAATTAAATAAATAGATCGGAAGAATCCACTTAATTCAATTTATCATTTAGTGCCACCTTGATATGGTGCTAAATAGCATTACTCTAATTATTACCTTGGAGACAGATAATTATTAATACTTAGGTGTTTAAGATTCAATGGGAGAATAAGTAGAAGAACACGACACGAAAAACCCTGGAACTCCAAGAGTATCAAGCTAAGAACTCATATATTTGCTCTAGAGTTCAGATTAACTAACAAATTAAGACCCTTAAGTCTACGTAAAAATTCTTAATTAGTCAGTACTGAATTCAGTAGAATTTTCTTTCAAAATAACACTTGCATATATTACGTTGTCAATAGTTATCACCAGTTTATATGACATGACATTAACAACTGCCGCGGCAAAGTTTTGAGTTTAAACTTTTTAAAAACGAAAAAAAAAAAAGGACCAACCCCATTAGAGTGGGAGCACTAGTAATTAAGTGTGCTCTCTGACTCTAATTCTAATTCTTATTGGCTCCTAATCCAAACTCACCCTCCAATCATATCTCAGCATTTTATATAAATATATATATGTGTGTATATATATATGTCTCTTCTCCAACATCTCTATAGGCAGGCCATTTATATATTTGTCATATCATATGTCATACTAACATGAATACACACTTTATTTTTTAATCTAAATTCCCAAGTGCTCTCCCCACAAATGTACCACGTGGTCTTCTAATACATGTCTAAGGTGGACCTCCCCTCCCCCCTACGCCCACCAGACCCCCCCCACCCCCCAATTTTTCTATGTTATTTAAACCCCATTTTGTTTCTTCACTTCTCCCCCCAAAATTCACTCATTCTTCCTCTCTCAATTTCTTGAATTTTTGTGGATACACTGATACACAAAACTAATTTATCTTCTCATTTTGAGTACATATATCCAATTACAAACTCGACTCGATGGCTTCTAGCTTTGCGGGGTATACAAACCCAAGAGTTTTTTCTAGTCGAAAACAGAGGATTGGGATTCACTCTGCTTTGAACACTCCAGTGATTACCTTTCCTAAACAGCCCTTTCAGACAGGGTTGGTTACAAAGAGAGATGTTCCATCCAAGAAGATAGATCACCAGCCGGCCACAGCCGAGCCGAGGTGGAACCTAATACAGAAAGTGGCGGCGAAGGCGTTGGATGCAGTGGAATCTGCCCTGGTGGCGCGGGAGCTTCAGCAGCCGCTCCCCAAGACGGCTGATCCTAGTGTGCAAATTGCTGGGAATTTCGCTCCGGTGGCAGAGCAGCCAGTGAGGCATGAGCTTCCAGTGACCGGCGTGATTCCTGAATGCATTAATGGAGTTTATGTGAGGAATGGAGCCAACCCTTTACACGAACCGGTCTCCGGCCACCATCTCTTTGACGGTGACGGCATGATCCATGCAGTCACCATTAATGGTGGCAATTCTGTGAGCTATGCTTGCCGGCTTACCGAGACTCAGAGGCTCATTCAAGAACGTGAATTAGGCCATCCAGTCTTCCCGAAAGCTATCGGAGAACTCCATGGTCACTCCGGCATCGGCCGCCTCCTTCTCTTCTACGCCAGAGGGCTATTTGGGCTGGTTGATCACAGCCAGGGCACTGGAGTGGCCAACGCTGGTTTGGTTTACTTCAACCAGAGACTCTTGGCCATGTCGGAAGATGATCTCCCTTACCAAGTTCGGATCAAATCCTCTGGCGATCTTGAAACAATAGGCCGATACAGCTTCAGCGAGCAACTGAAAACCACCATGATCGCTCACCCCAAAGTTGATCCTGTCTCCGGCGAGCTCTTCGCTTTAAGCTATGATGTGGTTCAGAGACCTTATCTCAAATACTTCAAGTTCTCCACGGATGGAA
>CAVNYN010271581.1:0-31224 GCA_963692815.1 Nyctanthes arbor-tristis | reverse complement strand
AGTAAAACATCCTGGCTCACGGCAACCTTCAGTTTGTAGTTCAAAACAAGCCTCTGTTTGTAGTCCCAAGCACACTGGTTGTTTCCATCATCAAATAGGATTTTCTTTACAAATTTATTTGCTCTGCTCACACACTCAGCTCCAATTTTTTCAGGAGAAATGATATTTGTACACACAAAGTGTACAATTCTTGTACACAACCCCTTGTATTTACTTAAATTTTCTTTGTCCCATTATCTTTGAAATCACAACTTTTGAGGGGTGTGAGTAAATTCATAAAGGTGTGTACAAATAGCATTTCTCTTCTTACAGCAAGCCTCTCCATGTAAATCCATGCATATTGGTGCTCTGCATTTTGAGATGAAACTTGCTTGGTATATTCAAATTCTTCCTCTACCATACTAGTTTCAAGCCCCATGTAAATGTTGAGACTATGGCCCCAGGCATACCTGTTGGCTATATCCAAAGATTTTATCTCCTTTACAAATTCAAGATGATCACGTGTATCGACAATTTCATGTCGAAGAAAAATCACCTCAATGTTAGACCATGCACCAAACTTACCCTGATCTCCTCGTAGATAGTTTTTGGCGTAGTCAAGTTCTTCACTCAGGCCAATAGCTCCAAGATTTTCAGCTATCCACATTCTGTGATACCATAAATTTATGCAATTAGAGTCTATCTCCAGAGACATAATAGTGTTTAGTTCTTGATGCAAATCAAGTTCAAGTCGCCTTAGTATTTCACACCTAGCTCTCCATACATCGTCATTCTCAGCATTTAACTTTATGGCTTCCAAGGTCAGCTCAAGGCTCTCTTTGGAGAAATAGTTGGACGATAACAAGTCTTTGATTTCATAATAGTCTGCTGAAGCAATTTTTTCTAATAATTTCCTGCCATCAACTTGTACCGTGGGTTCTTCTAAATTGGCCTGCCCAACTTTCTCGCTAACGGCTACTAGGGATATCTGCATTGACATATTTCCTCTCCAAAGTGGGTTCGTTTTCAATTGTCCGGTATTCTCAGAACGCGAGTCGCGGTTAAGCACCATTGTTGCTTCCGCAGTCTCTGTCAAACTTTGAGGATTGTTACGGGCAAAAGAAATTAGGTCAAAAGACGAACAGACTGCCTTTCTTCGGAGAAATTATCTCTATTAATATTAACTAAGAAGATAGTGATAAAAAGTCATGAGGACGTATTCATTTGGGACGTTTATAAAATTTTGAGGAATTCAATTTAGATTTTTCAGGATTCTTTAAAAGTTTAAAAGTTTTAGTATATTCAATTGAGACTTTTTAAAAGTTGACTTTTTAAAACTTTTGAAAAGTCTTTTAGGGGGTGTCCCCAGTATGGAATTAGATAGATTTTAAAAATTCATACAATTTCAAATATCCTTAATTCAGAATTATGTAGAATTCACAAAAATTAAGTGTCTTTAATTTGAAATTCTATGAATTCTATAGAATTTCGATATCCTCACTTTTTTACAGATTCTCATGGATTTCATTAAATAGTAGATTTCTATAGAATTCTATAGATTCTAAACTTAAAAATATACTTACATATCTCGACCAAAATCTAGATTAAGGATAACAATTTATAATTATAAATTATCAAAATCCATTTTTTCTTATCACTCTAGTTTTTAAACAATTATTCACATTCACGAATTTACATAAAATAAATGGTCAGTATCCAAAATAATATATTCTTACAATAACATTTATTTTTCCTTCGTTCTAATTTAAAAAAAAAAACTATGATCAATCTATACGAAAAAATTTGTTAGCGAACGAGAAGATGATTATTATAATATGACACTCCATCCGTCTCAAAAAGATATTTCTCTTTTTTTTTTTATCTGTCCCGAATTATATTCCCATTTCCTAAGTTAATTTTTTAGCTTTCTATTATACCCTCATTTATTGTACATGGTAATCAACATTAAAAAACAATTAAAGTGAAATACTACGTCCGTTTCACAAAGATAGTCCATTATTCTATTTTCATTCATCTCAGAAAGATAGTCAACTTATTGTATTGAATATGTATTTAATGTTTTATTTTCATCTGTGCCTCTAATTAATTATTGTTATTTAACTACTTATGCATTGAAAATATTTCAAAGAATTAATGACACAACGGTATATATAAAAAAATAAGGTAAAATTAAATGTTTTAACCACATTACTTACCAATCCTTAATCTAGGTAAAAATACCCACTGAACTATCTTTGTGAGACGGGGGTAGTATTAAATAAATTAAAGGGTATGTCAAGAAATATGTTGTTAAATTGTAAATTTTCAATAACATTAAATGATATTTTCTTAATCCATGTGAAAAATGAAAGGGAAATATCTTTTCAGGACTGAGCGAGTATTAAAATTCAAAATAATTTCATAATTTTTAGTAATTAAAATCCAAATGAGCAAAAATATTTCTTTTTTTTTTACTTTGTCAGTCGATTTTTTTACAATAACATCAGATTTAACCTGTGTGAAGTAAATAAATGTTGAAAATGATAGTATTAATAAATTACAATATAATTTCATAACATATTCATGTAGAACGTATAATGAGATTTTATTATTTTAGTCCATTTTAGTTTTAAAAACTATGAATTTTTTCTTTATTTTATTTTAAAGAAAGACAAGGCTAAAATGTTTATTTTTTAATGATATAGCTTGTATATTTTTATTTTTTCTTATTCTTTTAATCATTGACTACGAAGTTATATAATTTTTTTTTTCAAATTCACATCCAACTTGCGTAAAAATAAAATAAGATAAAAGAAAAATGTTGCTAAAAGTTTAAATCTAGAGACAATCCTATCAAAAAATTAAGAAATAATAACACGATATAAGTAATAATTTTTTAATTGCTTTTAAAATTGGTTACCTAAACAAAAGGTAAACTCATATTATGTATTTTTTCCTATTAGTTTCTTATTTTTATTATTTTCTTGTATACCAAAATTTATTTATCTCATGGATTTTGTAATAAAAGAAATCTATCGAGAGAATATTCGTGAGAACACATCTTTTAAATTCTACAAATTTTATTAAAAATCTACAGAAATCCCTAGTACAGAATTCTAAAGAATCTTATAGATTTTGTGGAATTCTATGAAAATCTATGAATTCTATAAGAATCCATAGAACTCAAAAATTCTATCAAATTCTATATCGAGGACACCCCCCTAAAAATCACAAGGTCTTCAATTAAGACTTTTCAAGAGTCTTAATAAGTCTCGAGGTATTCAAATTGACTAGAATTCTGTGAGATTTCTTAAATTTTGGGATTTTTGGATACTTTCTATGTAAAATATAAAGAAAAATGTCTCTAAAAGTTTCACATACACCTATGAGATTTCTTAAGATTATTTGAGTTAATTTTTTTAAAAAAGAATTTCACATAAAGAATTTCTATCTATGAATTTTTTTCATATCATGCTCCATCTCAAGATAGGGGCATGTGGACTATTGACTTAGTTTTTACTAGTTTACTTTTTATTCTTTTTTATTTTTTTCAAATTATTATATTTTTTATTAAACGGGAATAGAGGGACGAGTCAGTCCTACATCACCCTAACACCCCTCTCGAAATGGATTTTTTTGTACCATTCAGATGGGATCCTATTGGGTCCCTGGATTTTTTTTTCTTTTCTCATTTATATATTTCAAGCACTCATTTATTTTTTTTATTGATTAGATTAATAAATTTTTTGTTTATTTCAAACAATTTTTCGTTACTCATTTTCATGGACGGATTATTATTTTTTAATTTTATGTGCTATTAGTTAAATAATTGTGCAGTTAGGCTCAAAATGATCAAGGCTAGATCTGATAAGATATTTTTCATTTATGTCTTATCCTATCAACTTTATTTTCCCACTTATATTGGGATAGCAGGTGATATTTTATTTTTATCACATAATGAAACTATGAAAAATATTTTCTTGGTAGGAAAGGGTATGAATTTTATGATGTTATAAAAATTTATAAAAAAAAAATTTAGTACAACTTAATTTTTCATTTTTGAAAATAATTTTATCGATATGTAATTGCTCATTTAAAAAAGTTGCTCGATATAATATTATATATTATGATATTTTAAAGTGAATATCTAAAGTCTCAAAAAGTCTTGTAGCATTTTTAAATAAAAGCCAACAAAAGTCCAGCACTTAAATCCCATTAAATCCACAAAAGTCTCGGAAATTCCCAAAAATCCACAAAAGCCATCCAATAAAAAAAATCTTTAAAAGTCCAGAGAAATCTGGACTAAATACAACTCTCTTCAAGAGACCTAAAAATATCCAATGACAAAATGATCATGATAATAATTGGTGCAAATATAAAAGAGAGTGATGTCAACAAGAATATTTATGCTTAAACGATATATATCACTATTTGCATTTTGTAGGAAAATAAATAAAAATTAAAAACAAACAAATAAATAAATAAAATTATATAATAGCATATCATATCATATGCAATATTATAGCTATCTGGAACAAAATTTATTTTGTCTAGCATAATTGCTGAATTTTTCTCCCCTCTTTACTACGTCTGCATTGTAGTTGATTTGTGTGACATTCTATTTAATACTTCTCTAACTAACATATCTCCATATGTTATCGTTTTCTATGGAAATCTCCAAATTCCTTTCTTTGATTAGATTTTACTTAAAATTACTCCCCTCCTAATATCCACACTACAATCTTATCGTATTTTTTTTAGAATCTTGTTATAATTTTTAGATTTTCCTGGAAAAAGTCCTTTTCTTTTAGAGTGTGTTTGATTTGCTAGGATTTTCCATAGAAAATAGGGTTCTCCCCCTAAATTTCTACTTTTGTGGTGTTTGATTTGCATTTTTTTACATGAAAAATATTTTCTATCTTTTAGTTACATGACCATATTTTCTTTAAAAACAAGAAAAATATTTTCCTATGTGAAGTGTAGCGACCCAAAAGTACATGTGTAAATTTCCATATTTTATTTAGTCTTAAGTGATATTAACAGTCAGTTTAATTAATTCAAAATGTTTATAAGTCATTAAAAATCATATTTGAATCTGACCATCTGAAACTATTGATATTTGTACAATTTGTATGCATAGTTGCACCATTTCCATAATGCATAAGGTATTGATGGGTTCGGTACTATCAATCGTTTCCAACTTATTATCAATAGTATATGGAAACCTTCGTATCTTCGGGTAACAAGTATCAGTAGTTTTATTCAACTATTAATATAATCATCCATTCACGAGAAATAGAGTAGATTTACATACTTAACCATATCATTTTATATTTCAAAGGGTACTAACATTACATTCTACCAAAAAGACCTTATATAGGGTCAGGTACATAACATCAAAAGCTATTTAGATGCTTAGTCAGCTAGATACTTCATAGGTTATAGTGGTAACAACTCTAACATAGCAGTCATACTACATAGCTATTGTCACGCCCTTGTTATTTCTCCATAAATGAATAAGTCGTTTCTTAGTACATTGGCGGAAGTTCTTGTCATTTTAAAATAGTTAAAGTACTAATAATGGACGTGACGTGCTAATTCGATAAGTTCTTAAATTTTTCATAAAACTCATTATGATGTTTCCTTTAGTTCTTCAATTTCATAGGACTCATGAATCATAATTGTTTGTTTAGAGTAGGCAAGAGTAAGCATCTTCAAAGTAAATATAAAAATAATAGTGCACAATCAACAATATAAAACCATTTTATTTATTATTAACCGTACAAGAAATTGGGAGGCCTCTTAATGGAAAATGAGGCTCCCAAACTATACAAAAGTTTTTCCTATACTATTACATGCCATGTTCCTTTCTTATTCATTTATACATATGTTCATACTTATATTTATACCACCATTTTCACTTATTCACTAGACTATCACATTAGAGGAACATGAGTTTATCTTTCCAAATTTTATCATAGTATAGGTGGGTAAGGGTGCAGGCACAATATATAGTAAATTCATAAGATGTCCCTAAGTACATTAAGAACACTGGTGCACCGTCTCGTATCTCAAACATCTGTTTCTACTACATACATGATCTCACTTGCATCATGAGAAAGCCTCCACTCTTCGGCTTGGTTTTCATGGATCCTTCGATTTATCATTTACAAAACAAGTAATTAAACACTAAGTGAGTACAAGGTATCCCCTAAGTAACACAATATTTAGATTGCCACAAAGTTATAATAATCATTTCTTTCACAAATTCAAGAAGCATGAATATGCATAAGCTTTCACATTAATGCCTTCCAAATGCCAAGTTTGGCCATAGCAATTCAATAATAAATGGATCCACAATTAACGCCGGTTGACCCTTACAGAAGTTTCAATCAATTAATATTAGCAATTCAAATCAAACACCGCACTAGTCTTCCCTATCCCGAGATCATTGGATAAGTCATAGTGTAGGAACAGTTCAAGGCATCATCAATACAAAACAGGTAGAGCAATGCTAGTGATTCATGTATAAGAAAACATGCCACTCATTAGCATAATATGCCATCAAAACAAATGTTTTTTCTCTTAAAATACATGCATGGTAATGGAAATCAAATATTGGTTACTCACCTTGTGTTTGCTCCTTTAAAGATTATTGAATGTTCGTAGGTGAAAAGTACCTTCATATCCTTGTATTTTCCTTGGGCAAAGTAGCTCCTTAAGTAGAGATTTGATATGTATGTGAAGAGAGCCTTGTTTGAGAGACAAAACGAGTGCTTTGAAAGTCTTTTGAGGGTGTGCTAAGGCTAGGAATATTTACGGAAGGATTTCTTACTTCTTTTCTAAAAGTCTTTAGATTCCACCAATGAAAAAGTTTACATTTGTCCTAGATAATTTGTAAATGCCCAATAGAAATGAGTACAATTGAAAGCCTAAGAATCATTTTCATCAAATCAAAATGCCAAGTGTTTTTGGATTTAATTCATGTGAGGAATTCTAAACTATCCAAGCGTCTTCAGATTTTTTTACTTATTGCCTAATAAATCCTTCAACTTAATATGCTCCATAATTGAGTCATTGTACTTTCAGCTATACTACTATAAGTGTCGCATTTTTGGTTTAAACATCCTTTGGTTCCAATCTCGCTACCTGATTAGACTTTGTCATTCTTTCGATAATGCTACTAACCGATGAGTATAGTCAATATAAATTCAAGCAATCATTTTATTTTTGTTGAAGCAATTGAAAGTATCTTTAATTTCTTATATAATACTACGATTAATTGTCCGATTACCAAATTCATTACCGGATTGCTTATAATTGAGTATTATCCCAAAAATACCGCTATGGGATTTTTGAAATTTCGCGGGGTGTTATAGCTATCACATTAGTTATTGTCATAAGGGTTTACATCTCCCACTTATTTCCAGAGTAGTAGTTAGTATACATGTACTCAAGGGTCAGCACATCGTAGTATTCCACCTAAACCTAAGTAGTAATATGGTGGTGCAGCCCGAGATGCTCCTCGTAGTAGCCCCACACATCAGTCTTGGTAACATATATGAAAGAAAAACCATTAAGTGTCTTTCCCCAAAAGCTGGATGTGATTTCATGTAGATTCCTCCTCAACATTGTCACAAGTTCTTCTCGAGTGATGACCTTCCAAAAGATTTACTCCTAATTGGCCAGAGAGAACTTTCCTCCACTTGCTTATCCCTTGACTTGGATCTTCCCTTAGATTGTATAGATTAAACTCAAAATTGATTAAAGCTTATCATATATGAGAGAAGTAGGGTGGGAACGTCTGTAAATGGAGTTGGTTTCTCTTATAACCGTGATCAGTCCTCTGAGTTATTGCCCACTCTTTTGATGAAGTGGTTTTACTCAAGTCAGAGGGGTTGAGGTGGCTTTCATGCAAAACCCTGACTCAAAGAGGCTATACCGTAGGTTAGCAGAATTATTTGTAGGCTAAGGATGAATATTCATCCATCCTAACGCGGAGTGTGCTTAAATTCAAAAAATATCTTATTATTTTATTGTTTGTCCTGCTAACAACTCAAACTGTCGATAGTATATGGTCTTATTATCGATAGTCTATTAAGTTCGAAAAAAAATTTGGATCACTGAATAATATTTTCATCTTTAAATACGTTTTCGGTCACAGTTTTTGGTGGGTTGTTACAATCTACCCCCTAAAATAATTTCATCCTCGAAATTACCTTGGAATAATTCTGGATATTTCTTTTTCATCTCATCTTCTCGCTCCCAAGTTTCTTCCTCTATTGCTTCATTTCTCCATAAAACTCGTACTAGTGGCACTTCTTTGTTTTGAAGCTTTTTTGATCCTCGCATAATAATCTTGATTGGACGTTCTTCGCATATCAAGTTTGGTTGAATGTCTATAAAAGGGTCCGAGAGCACATGTAAAGGTTCATAGATGTATTTTTGAAGTACAGACACATGAAACACATTGGGAATTTTCTTCATATGATCTGGCAACTGAAGTCTATAGGCTACTTCACTGACTCTCTCCACTATTTCAAATGGTCCAATAAATCAAGGTGTTAACTTTCCACCAAAGTTGTTAAAATCGTATTTTTAGATCGAATCGATGAGGAATTTAGCAAATCAGATCGATGGATTGAATCATAAATCGTAATGTTTTACTAAAAATTAATTTAAAATTTGTGATCAATAATTTATTAACAATAAGACCAAATATTAAGTCCAAATGATTCAATAAAAATTAAATATATAGCAAAATCACCCAGTTAAAAAATTAACTACATAACTAAAATCATGTAATTAAAAATTCAAAGTCTGAAGCAATTAGCCAATTACAAAATGACCCTACTTTAATATTTGCAACGAGGAATTGGAATGGAAACTTACGGCCCAGCCCAAATTTGCACCTTTCACATATAAGTCAAAAATACATCTCAACAAACTAGGGTAATTCAGTGGTGGCGCTTGTTTAACAAAATGCAAGGCTTCAACGTCTTCTCAACATTTGGTAGTTTTTTTTTTTACAGCCAACATTTAGTATTTTCTTTCAGCCTTCAGCAGTCTTCCGATCCTCAAGTGAATCACTAATACAACGCCTTCTTCTTCGTTTTGTCCAAGCACCTGTACCACAGAGAGTGCTCTTTTTGGCCTTAAACGTAGCCACAGCTCTTCCTCCATCATTTCTTTGATTTCCAGACACACCATCATGAATCGTCTGAATTGGATGGAATCGTGCGATTCCGTCCAATTCTGAACATTTTCTAAATGATTCCATACGATTTTTCTTGGATGCGATTCTATGTCCGATTTGAATCGTTGTAGGTAAGTTGGATCGTAGAATCGTAATGATTCTACGATCCAACTCGCGATTTTAACAACCTTGCTTTCCAAGCTTGACAAAGCGAAAGAGTCGTTTAATTAGGATACTCGAACAAACACTTTGTCGCCTAAAGCAAATTCCAATGGTCTACATCGGTGGTCAGCATAACTTCGTTGCCGATCTTGAGCTATTTTGAGTCAATCTTTGATATTTTCAACTGCTTGTGTCATGTCTTGAAGTATCTCAGAATATACAATCCTCCTTTCTCCCACTTCATCCCAATATTAAAGAGATCTATATTTTCTATCGTACAATGCTTCAAATGGTAGTATTTGGATAGAAGAGTGATAGCTATTGTTATAAGCGAATTCAATGAGTGGCAAATATCGATCCTAAATTCCAAGAAATTCCAATACATAGGCTCTAAGCATGTCTTCTAAGGTTTGGATAGTTCGTTCAGATTAACCATCTGTTTGAGAGTGAAAAGTTGTACTGAAATGAAGCTTAGTGCCTAATACTGAATGCAACTCTTTCTAGAATCGGGACAGGAATTTGGCGTCTCGATCTGAAGTAATAGTTACAGGTACCCTATGGAGCCTAACAATTTCCTTCACATACAAATGTGCAAATTGCTCCATTTTGAAGGTCATTTTAGTTGCTAAAAAGTGAGCTGATTTGGTTAAACAATCTGCAATTACCCAAATTGCATCAAATCCTTTATTTGTTTTAGGTAATCCACTAACAAAGTCCACAGTAACTTTTTCCCATTTCATTTCAGGGATTGGTAAATGTTGTAAGATATCTCTAGGTCTTTGATGCTCTGCTTTAACCTGCTGACAAGTTAAGCACTTAGCTACAAATTTTGCAATTTCTCATTTCATGTCAGGCCACCAGTATAGACTTTTTATTTCATTGTACATTTTGGTAGTCCCTGATAGTAAAGAATAGGTGGTATTGTGAGCTTTATGGAGTATGTCTCTTCGAAGATCTTTTATCCCTAGCATATAAAACCGATCTTTGTATCTTAGTACTCTTTATGGGGAAAAATTGTATACTGAAATTTTCCCTTATTCCATTCTCTTTTTGAGTTTGCATGCAAATTCATCCACCTTCCGACCTTCTCTAATCCTTTCGCATAACGTGGGTTGAATGGTTAAAGTAGCTAATCTTGCTTCTCAAGTATTTAGTATCTCCAAGTTGAAATTTTCCATCTCTTTGTGTAGTTCCTTAGCTCGACTGTTCATTGATGGATGCTTTCGACTCACATCTGCTACGACATTTGCTTTTCCAGGATGATAACTGATCGTGCAGTCATAATCCTTGACTAGCTCTAGCCATATTCGTTGGCGCATATTTAAATCTTTTTGGGTGAAGAAATATTTCAAATTCTTATGATCTGTAAATATCTCACATTTCTCCCTATAAAGATAACGACGCTAAGTTTTAAAAGCAAAAACAATAGCAGCTAATTCTAGATCGTATGTAGGATAATTTTGTTCATATGGTTTATGTTGTTGAGAAGCATAAGCAACAACTTTACCACTTTGCATCAAGACACATCCTAATCCTTGTTTTGACGCGTCACTATATATAATGATGCCATTACTTCCCTGAGGAATAGTTAATACTGGAGCTGTAGTAAGTCGTACCTTTAGTTTTTGAAAGCTTCTTTCACATTCCTCGGTCCACTTAAATGGCACATTTTTCTGAGTCAATCAAGTTAGAGGAACTATAATCTTGGAGAAATCTGTAACAAACTGTCTATAATATCCTGCTAAACCCAAAAAGCTGCGTACCTCAGTTGGGGTGGTGGGTTGTGCCCAATTGATTACCGCGTCAATTTTACTAGGGTCTACAGATATTCCTTCCTTAGTAATCACATGCCCTAAGAAGATAACTTGTTCTATCCAAGACTCGCATTTAGAGAATTTGGCATAAAGCTGATTTTCTCAAAGGACTTGTAGAACTGCCCGCAAATTTTGGTCATGCTCTTCTCGAGTTTTAGATTAGATACGAATATCGTCAATGAAGACAATAACAAATTTGTCTAGAAACTTCTTAAATACTCTATTCATCAGGCCTATAAAAGCTGCTGGAGCATTTGTTAACCAGAAAGTCATAACCAAAAATTCAAAATATCCATATCGGGTACGAAATGTTGATTTAGGGATATCTTCTTCTTTAATTTTCAGTTAATGATATCCAGTTTGAAGATCAATTTTTGAGAATATTGTAGATCCTTGTAGTTGATCTAACAAGTCATTAATCCGGGGCAAGGGGTACTTATTCTTAATTGTCACCTTATTTAATTCTCAGTAGTCAATATATAATCTCATTGAACCATCCTTCTTTTTTACAAACAGTACTGGCGTACCTCCGAGCGAAATGCTTGGTCAGATAAATCCCGTATTCAATAGTTCGTCTAGTTGTACCCTCAACTCTTTTAACTCAGTAGGTGACATGCGATAAGGAGTTTTAGAGATAAGCTGAACTCTAGGGATTACTTCTATATTGAATTCAATTTTACAGTCAGGAGGTTATCTAGGTAATTCTTCAGGAAATACATCAAGATATTCTTGAACAATAGATAAAGAAGAAACACTGATGGAATTGTTGGGTTTCATAGTATACAAACTAACCCAACATGCAGAACATCCTTGAGTTATAAGTTTTCTTGCTTTAACCGCAGAAATAATTACTCTTGAAGTTTTTTTGGATTTAGGGAATGAAATAACTTCATTCCCTGGAAATCTTAAAATTCTTGCCTTACAATCGATTAAGACTTAGTTTTTCGTAAGCCAATCCATTCCTAAGATAATCTCAAAGAGTGTAATGTCAAGAACCACTAGATTGGCAGTAGTCTTGGTATTCCCGATCTTAACTTTAATGTGAGGAATATATGATATGGCACTTTGAACAGAGCCAGACGAAAGCAAGATATCTAAAGTGTAAGTCAGAGGAATATTTTCACTACTCATTCTTCGAGCAAGCTTTGTAGATACAAATCAATGAGTAGCACCAGAATCAACTAAGGCATAAATAGGTGTTTCACAAGGATAAATCGTACTTGCAATGCCATCTCCATCATTTGCAGTCTTTGTTTGTATCATTGTAAACACTCTGCCACCTTGAGCAGGGGTATTTTTATTCTTTTTTTGACATTCACTAATAAAATGTACTTTCTTTTCCACAATTAAAGCATTGTTCTAACGCAGCATGACATGGTCCAGTATGTCGTTTCCCACAATTTTGACATGTTGGATGGGTAGATGCTTTTTGACGCTCTTCCGATCTCTGCAATCAAAGCTCTATCAACCATTTGTGCAAAGGTCATACTTGGAATTCCTGCAATCTGAACGTCTCGTCCCAATTCTGGCCTTAGCCCTTCAATGAATCAATCAATTTTGAGTTCAGAGGTACTAACCATGTGGGTTGCGAAGCGGGAAATCTCTTTAAACTTTTTGACATAATCAGTCACACTCATAGAACCTTGTCGGAGTTGAATAAACTCATTTAATTTCTGATTTTTGGCCGTTGACGAAAAATATTTATTACGGAACTTGACACAGAATTGTTCCCATATAATGTTAGTTTCTTCCCCAATACTGAAAATGGTATTCTACCAATAACCAACATTGTCTCTTAACACAAATGATGCACAATTGATCTTCTCCGATTTAGGAATATGAGCATATGTAAACATTCGCTCAATAGTCCAAATCCAGTTTTCAACATCAATAGGATCTTTGGCATCTTCAAATACTGGAGGATTGAGTCTTCAAAATTGAGCAGTAGCAGTTTCTTTTTCCTTTTCTTCCTTAATTGAATCTGTTTAGCCATTTGTTTGATTATTATTATAACTAATTAATTCATGAATTTGCTGAGCTTGCTCTTTTACAAGACAATTAAGTCGATCTAGTGAAGTAGAAACATTATCCTGAGCCATCTGACACATTTAACCAATACAATTTCCTATATCATTAAACATACGTTACTTGTACCATTATTTAAACTAATCATAAAAGATTAAATCTTGAAAGTTTACAAGAAACTATTCAAGGAATTATAAATGGTAAACTATATATATAAGTTTCTAATTATAATAGGAAATTTAAATAAGTGATAATTTTACTCAAGCATGTAACTAAAAAAATCCATCGTACTGGTTGACAAATAACTTACTACTAAAGCATCGAGGTTACACAACATATTTAAATATTACTAAATATTTAAGTTTACGCTTGAATATTTAAATACATAAACATGCTCATCTTATTACTTATAAATCGCATCGGACATATATATATATATATATATATATCAATACAAGATAGTCAACAAAAAAATGAGATTACAAATGTCATCATTGTCTTGTACTACAACAGATCAAAAGCAAAGAATTAATATAGATTGAATAAAATAATAGAACAAAACAACAATCAAGGAATTGAATAACATAATATATTATATACATATATATATATCTTTTGTCCTTCACATAAACTTGTTCTTTCCCCAAATTCCCAAAAAGCCCCAATTGACTAACCCTACCATTTTGTCTCTTTCCCAGTATTCGTCTATGCTTTATTTATTTTTGCAAGGCTAATCACGAAATCATATACTCTCAGGTGATTCCATTGAACTTTTGATTACTTCTACCATTTATTCATTTAGTATTAATTTTTTTCTGCTTTCTTTTGATTCTCGGTTTAGTAATAAATCTGATTTTTTTCCCTTTTTACGTACTGGGTGTTTCAGAATTTCTTCATCATGAAAAGGAAGAACAATGCAAGAGAAGAGAACGTTGGGCAGTTTACAGATTCTAAGTGTTCTAGTGTGAATATGGGGATTACCTTGGCAGAATTAGACGCCATTCGAAACGTCTTCAATCTACTTTAGTTAAAAGAGATACAATTCCTGTACAGAAGAAACTTTTTAACGGCCAGAAGAAAGGAAAACAAGTGGTAAAAAAGAGTTCTAAAGATACTGGTTATCCATGTTTTGAGTTTTATAATACAGTGGTTGAGAAGAAATTTCATAAATCAACTTCGAAAAGAACAGTACTTTCTGGATGTGCAGTTAATTATTCGGTTTTTGAGAACTTGCCATTTAGGTTCCGAGATTACTTTAGGACAATGAACAAGGTGCTTTTTTTTTTTTTAAATCGAAATCAAAAGTGAATCAATGGTATTTTTATCATAATGCTATGTTGATGACACCTATTGGAGAATAAAATGAGAATGCCTCCAAGGTATTCAGAACTCATGTGCAGGAAGAACATTTATGGTAGGGTCTTTGTGCTTGGTTGATACATATGGTATAAAGAATGAAGGAGAAATGTACAAGTCTGAATTTGATAAATTAGAAGCTGCGCGGGTTGTTTTTCGAAATAACAATATAGATGTTCCTCCTACTGCAGTTTCAACCCTCCTTAAAGAATTAAGATTGTTACATCTCTTTTTAATTCACATATTGAAACCATGAACAGGAGATATTACTATGGTGTTAGATGAAGATTTGTGGTTTATGTGGAAAGTGGAAATAGGTGCTCCTATTAATCTAGCTCAAACCATAATTGATGTAATGGTTTCTTCATTTGCTAGAAAGTCGAGTCTTTTTAAATACAGTCAGGTGGTAATGGATTTAGTAAAAAATGAGGAGATTGAGCTTCCTAATGTAACTTATTTTCGATTACATCCATACACTTTCTTAGGAAAAAGGTCCATGAGAAGAATAGGGAGATCGGATAGTAGATGGACAATAGATAGACCCAGATGCACCAAGGGCTAAAAATGAAATAGAAAGAGCAGATTGTTCCTGGGAATGAAGGGGATCATGAAAACGAGGTTAATAATGTTGTGAATGACGGGAATGAAGAGGCTGAACATCCTTTCATAATAAGTGGAGATAGCATAAATGTGAATCCACTAGAAAATTGGCTTATTTTTATGAAAGAATGTAGGAATCATTTCATGGAACAATCAAAGTTTTGAGAGGAGACTCACCTAGCCATCAAAGAGCTACATGATGCAACTACCATTTTATGCAAGAAACAATTTGAATTGGTAGAAGCTTTTGTTAAGCACTACAAAGGATGAGGATGATGATTCTGATGAGCCAAAGTCTTAACTAGTATCCCACATTCCATTTTTGTATCCCTTTAGGTGTTCTTTTTGCTTACTAATCATGTAACACCTACTGTTTCTTTTATTATTTTGCTGGTTTTACTTATTTTGGACATATATTCTATCTAATGTTCAGATTTTCAGTAATGTATGCTATCTAATGTTCAACTTTTAGCCATGTTTGTTATGCCATTTCTCTGTTAGTTTCTAATATTCTAAACTAAAGGCATAACTATAAAATCTGAATCATAAAGCTTTTTATTTAATCTACAAAAGTATAAATCTAAACCATTAAGTTGAAATGGTTAACAAATCATTTCAAGATCGGATTACTAACTCTATTCTAACTTTTTACTTGGCTCTTAGTGCATCTGAAAGTGTAGTCATATATGCTGCCGAAAGACCGTTATGGGCTTTGATACCAACACTTGTAACGACCCAAAAGTACATGTGTAAATTTCCATATTTTATTTAGTCTTAAGTGATATTAGCAGTCATTTTAGTTAATTCAGAATGTTCATAAGTCATCAAAGATCATATTTGAATATGACCATCTAAAACTATCGATATTTGTACAATTTGTATTCATAATCGCACCATTTCCATAATGCATAAGGCACTGATGGGTTCTGTACTATCAATAGTTTACAGCTTATTATCAATAATATATGGAAACCTTCGTATCTTCGGGTAACAAGTATCAGTATTTTTTGTTCAACTATTGATATAATCATCCATCCACGAGAAGTATAGTAGATTTACATACTTAACCATATCATTTTATATTTCAAAGGGTGCTGACATTACATTCTACCAAAAGGACCTTGCATAAGGTCAGGTACATAACATCAAAAGCTATTTAGATGCTTAGTCAGCTAGATACTTCATAGGTTATACTGGTAACAACCCTAACATAGCAGTCATAATACATAGCTATTACTTTAGTTATTGTTATAAGGGTTTACATCTCCCACTTATTTCCAGAGTAGTAGTTAGTGTACATCTACTCGAGGGTCAGCACATCATAGTATTCCACCTGAACATGAGTAGTAATATAGTGATGTAGCCCATGATGCTCCTCTGTAATATATATGAAAGCAAAACCATCAGGTGCCGTTCCCCAAAAGCTGGAAGTAATTTCATGTAGTTTCTTTCCCAACATCTATTTTATAACATGAAAGAAAAGGGTGAATTCGAATGAATTCAGTGAGGAACTTCTACACATGTATAATTTCTTTTGTTCAAAACCATGTGATGAGGGCCCAATTACTCCAATTTTGAATCTTACCCAAGGCGCTAAACACTTGAGCATAACATGTAATTCGGAGGTATCTTAGCAAGCTTATGAATTTGATCATGGACCACCTTATTGTTGTTTCACAAATTCTTTCATGAATATTGAAGGACTACCTTACTGCATCCTTATAACATGATCCGAACATGGTCAAATTTATCATAGAAAGGGTAAGATTCTTGATATAGTAATTACTTGAAAAACATGCAAAGTATGCTACATATTATGCATCAAAAGATCAAAGATAGTCACAATACTTTAAAGAGCATAGTATCACTATAATAATAAGCACTTAGGAGAACAAAATAAGGCATAGAAATCACTCACTGTCACAAATTCTTCCCAAGTGATGACCAACACTCAACAACGAACATCACAATTAGAAAGACAATTCAATTTTGTTACAGATTATCGAAACTTAGATTTGCAGTATCAATAGTATTCTAAAGATGCTAAGGAATCAAAGACTCCCTTTGAGTTTCCTCAAAAAATCTTAGTATCTTTGAATCTGAAAAGTGTTTAACACTCCCTATGAATTCTCAGGCAGTTATCTTCCAAAAGATTTACTCCTAATTGGCTAGAGAGTACTCTCTCCACTTGCTTATCCCTTGACTTAGATCTTCCCTTAGATTGTATAGATCAAACTCAAAAATTGATTAGAGCTTAGCATATCAGAGAGAAGTGGGGTGGCAATGTCTATAAATGGAGTTGGTTTCTATATAATCGTGATCAGGCCTCTGAGTTATTACCCACTATTTTGATGAAGTGGTTTTACTCAAGTAAGAGGGGCTGTGGTGGCTTTCATGTAAAACCATGACTCAAGGAGGCTATACCCTAGGTTAGCAGAATCATTTGTGGCTAATGATGAATCTTTATCCATCCTAACACGGAATGTGCTCAAATTCACAAAATATCTTATTATTTTATTGTTTTTTCCGGCTAACAACTCAAACTATCGATAGTATATGGCCTTACCATCGATAATCTATTATGTCTGAAAAAAATTTGAATCACTAACTAATATTTTCATCTTTAAATATATTTTCGGTCACGGTTTTTGGTGGGTCGTTACATAGAGTATAGGTTTTTTTGTTTTCTAAGTAATTTATATTTTTCCTAGGAATTTCACTTCCAATCAAACGCTTTGTAATTTATTTTCTATGAAATTTAATTATCGATAATTTAATTGACAGGAACATATTTTCTTTCCAACTAAATTTTATGCTTGTAGTCAAACGCACTCGTAATGTTTCGTTGGGTAACACCCTAATGTTTTCCTAAAGTTATTGTCAGGATTTGATAAGATCATACCTTTTGGATAACACCATAACCTTCTTGAAGAGCAAAGTCTTTTATATATACATATATATTCATAATTTATGTTCCTAATATAGCATTCTTATATTTGCAATTTAATTTTTTTATATGAATGAGTATCAAGCAAATACCTAATTTATGTTCTTAATATAGATATTCTTATATCTGCAATTCAATTCTTTATATGAATTAATTTCGAGTAGATACATGTATCATGGTAAAAATAATTATTTTGAAATTATGCAATATTTTTTTAAAGATTTTATTATTTATTTGTTAGGCAATATATAATAAAACTAGGTATTATATGGCTAAGAGAAATATAGAGTGGATAAAATCTCATGGGTATGAAATTTTTATCTAAATCGGTATCAAGTAGGTACATTTATTATGGTACATGTCTGATACGTAATTTTAAGTAAATTAGAATAAAATATTAAACATGTATTCAAGTAGTTTATTTAAAAATATTCCTCAAATCTTTCCTTAATTGTATAAATTTAATTATACAACCCCAAAACAAAATTCATACTAATAGAAAATATAACACTTAATTAAACTCATTATATTATATTACAAAACTTTTCTAGTTACACGGTCTTTAGATCACTGTTAGCATATATGGATTGTGGCTTTTGCAAATTTATTCGCAGAGATGTGAATAGAGTTGCTCACTCTATTGCTACATGGTCTTTAGCCTTTCGTTTATTATGTAATTGGATTGATTGTTGCCCCTTCTTACTTTCATCGGTTTTGGGGTCTGATTCTTCATATTTTTAATAAAGGGTAATTTTCCCTCAAAAAAAAATTTCCTAGTTATTAATTGTAAAAATTTAATTATTTTCATACTACCTATAAATTAGTCCAATTTTCATTTTTTATCCTTCCTAAAATATAGTCTACTTTCCAATTAAAAAGCAGTCAGAATATTAGTTTTCTTTTATAACCCTATTTAATGTGCATTTTAATTGATAAAATAGTATTATTTAAAATAGAATATTTAATAAATGAAATGATATATGTAAATGATATTAAATTTTATATTTCCAACACTATTAATTGCATTTCCCTAATATTTGTGAAAATTAGAATTGTACCATAGTATATTCTTATTTTGTAAGTAGTCTTAAAATGTTAGAAATTTGTTCAATATATATAAGATAAAAAACAATAATTAATTTCAAACATAACTTTTAATATACCAACTTTGTATGAAAAATTTTGTCATATTGATATTTTATTTATCATTATAATTATTACGCCTCTAACGATTGCTATAAAATCATGCTATTTTTTTTAAAGAAATATATTTATTATTTTGCTACACTAAAAAAGTAACTTGGTATTATGGGTACTTGTATAAAATAGAACGAAGTATCACACAGTGAAAAGGGTAACTCGAGTATTTTCTTATGTGTATACAAATTTTTATCTGAATAGGTATCGAGCGAATACATGTAGTACACCGATTCGTAATATTAGACTGTTAACTAATAATATGTAAATCAGTTAGATGATTTAAAAATAAAATATAGTAAAGCATTAATTGAGTACATAAACGGGTAACTATTAAGATATTATTAATAAAATATTAATTTAATGTGTTAAATACAAAATTAAAACTGTATATTTACTGATCTTGCTATGTAAATTCGATGACACGTATTTGTTTAATATTTTATTGTTTATTATTATTGAACTTCTTTATGAAATTAGTATTCCTGCGCAACACATAGGTAAGAGACATGCTAACAATAATTGATTGTGATTTGATCATTTGACTGTTAATTATTATAACTTTATACATGTTAGACGTGTGGACTTGCACGACATATTTGGAAGAGACTTAGAATTTGGACTCAGTTATGTAATTAAATTTATGCTCAATAATCAGGTATTTTATCAATTCGTAATTTTATATAATGCAATTGGTATATTGTGTTTTCTTTATGACATGAAGTATAAAAACATATTTATATACTATTTTTAATATGAATGTATATTATAATCATACTCGTACAATGCACATGTAAAAAGGATAAAAACTTGTATATATAAACTAATAAGGGTGATAATAAATCAAATGAAATGGTAAAGAACACCTCCGACTAGGACGAAATCTTAGATTTATGCTTTATACACTTAATTCCCTCAATCGAAAAATAAATAAATAATTTTTGTTTTTTAAATTTGAAAAAAGTAAATATCGCAATTTATTTATTATTACTTTGATAGAAATCCTCTTAGTTCTCTTCACTTTTTTCCCCTAAAATCAAAGCACTGGCACTCTGTAACTTCGAATTCGTGCCAAACGCCCCATTAACAATGGATCCCTATTCGTCGGCGGCGATTGCCCGTCAAACTTGGGAACTGGAAAACAACATAGTCAGTACCACTTCCGCTGCCGAGAACTCCGCCGCGTCGGACTCCATATTCTACTACGACGATGCTGCTCAGGCTGCTTTCCAGCAAGAAAAGCCGTGGGTCAACGACCCACACTACTTCAAGCGCGTGAAGATCTCCGCACTCGCTCTGCTAAAGATGGTCGTCCATGCCCGCTCCGGCGGAACCATTGAGGTCATGGGACTTATGCAAGGGAAGACGGATGGTGATACTATCATCGTTATGGACGCTTTTGCGCTTCCTGTAGAGGGGACTGAAACTCGGGTGAACGCCCAGGCTGATGCCTATGAGTACATGGTCGATTATTCGCAGACCAACAAACAGGTTGGTGGGTTTTTTTGTTTGAATTGTAATTGATGAATTTCTACCTACTAGTACACAAGAATATAGGGATTTATGTTTTCGAATTTCTATTTTGGGCTGTACTGTAATCATTCAGGAGCAATTGCAGCATTGTTTCTGTGAAGTAGTCACGCAGTGATGATAGAGAGAAATTCTTGGCTTGCGGAAAAATATATTTACTTTTCAACATTGAATTATTACAGTAACTATCTGCTGATATTTAAGTAATTTTCCTATTAAGTTTGGGGTTATCTGTAGATATTTTGAGTTGTTTTACAATTATAGTTTAGCTAAATATGTGTGAAAAATTTATGCACGCCCTTTGATGTAGAAGCATGGTAATGAAATCCCGCACTGCCCATGAATGAATAATGTGGTACATATGAATGTTTGCAATAATTTTTTCTTTTTACCCTGATAATAGGCAGTCCTTTCTCCTTTCTCCCAGGGATGGGGCTTCTTTTGCTGCTCAAGAAAATTTTTTTGATGTGTAATTTTGAAAATGTGAAGTACATTATAAGGATAGAGAACTTGGTACCACATTGTTAGATGGTTTAGTTGCTTTATGTTGTGAGGTAATTTAAATTAGGCCAACTTTTAAAGAACAGATTGCGTGCCTATTGCCTAGTCCCATGGGTGTTACAAGTCTCCAGATTTGAACGGAATTTGAGAATTAAGTTAAGCTTTATGAAGGCAGGTTACTTCATCTGGGGTTTATATTTCTGCATTACATAATTGATTTAACCCAAAATAGGTTTTGAATCCCTTTTACTGATTTTTTTCTCTGTATGTGTTTGTCTGTCTTATATTACCAATTGAATTATCTTATATCTAAAATTTTGCGTTATCTCTACTTAGCCTGTTCCTAATTTTGTTTAGTACTTTTTCCCCCTTTTAAGATCATTATCTCACCTTAAATTGTGTGTTGAAGGCGGGTCGACTGGAGAATGTTGTTGGGTGGTACCATTCGCATCCTGGTTATGGATGTTGGCTTTCTGGTATTGATGTTTCCACACAAATGCTTAACCAGCAATACCAAGAGCCCTTTCTAGCAGTTGTTATTGATCCTACAAGGACTGTGTCTGCTGGAAAAGTAGAGATTGGTGCTTTCAGGACTTACCCGGAAGGGTACAAGCCCCCGGATGAGCCTGTTTCTGAGTATCAGACAATTCCTTTGAACAAGATTGAAGACTTTGGAGTACATTGTAAGCAGGTAATGACTTGTGCTGTGACACACATTTGTGGTTCTCAAACTGTTCTGCAGATTTCCTATTCTAACCTCATCATATATGCAGTATTATGCACTGGATATTACATATTTCAAGTCATCCCTTGATTGTGAACTCTTGGATCTGCTATGGAATAAATATTGGGTTAACACCCTTTCTTCTTCTCCTTTGCTTGGTAATGGAGATTATGTTGCTGGTCAAATCTCTGATTTAGGTAATTTTCTTGCCAATATTGCAAGTTCTTTATTTCTGTCCACAATCGGTTGTTTTGACAAGAAGCCTGTCATTTTAGCATTGGTAAAATAGTTGATATTCAAAAACTCCTGTAGGTAATGTGTCATGTATGTAAAGTAAATTCTATTTTGTTAATTTGTTAATTGATGCATCTAATGTCATGCAGCTGAAAAGCTGGAGCATGCTGAAAGTCAATTGGCTCATTCACGCTTTGGACCATTGATAGCAACTTCTCAGAAGAAGAAGGAGGTCAGTGTAATGTTCTGACTGTAAATCCTGCTTCCCTTCCTACGGTAGAATATTATAAGCATTGGACCCTTGCTTGAAGACTATATGCTTGCTTTGTTTTTAATTATACTTCTATATGCTAAGCACTTTTCTCCCAATTCTTTTCATGCAAGATATTGGTTTTCTAGCCTATTCATGAGCAAATGTTTTTATTGTAGACCATGTTCTTTAATTTGTTCCAATATTTCAGTAAGCAAGAATGGATAATACTCTGTGATGGGAAACCATTATCATTGAGGTCATTATTATTACTGTTAGTATTTTTAATTATTTTTATTTTATATTTTGGGGGACTACGAAAGAAAGGTTGCTCTTAATTTTTCCATATCTGAATACCGGTCATCATGATGATGATTTATTTATCTACTTCTAAAGCTGTTTGCCAAATGGTCGGTGGTGGTTGGTGATTGATAGTTTTCCCAGTGCGTAAAACAATGCTAATTTTGCTCCGGCATAATGCCTATTGGTTTATTTGCGTGAGCTAGTAGTTGTCACATAATTCAAACTATTTTAGAATGCAAAGAAAAACCTGTGATTTTGCAACATGTGGCTGTCCGCAATTTTGTGAGGAGCCGCATTTGCAGAATTTTACTATTTTAGAATTACAGAATGGAGTAAAAGATTTAGTAATCTGCATGTAATAAGTTGTGCATGGAATATGTGAATCTTTATACTATTGGGGCAATTCTTTGTGTTGTATGGACTAGATCACAGGACAGGTCAGCCTAACGGATTTTGAATTGACTTTGATATATTGTCCACAATATTACTTTGCTTATTGGATTCTCACATGTATATATTGCTAACTTCAAGAGTTTCCCGCCAACTTCACAGATCTTTAAGCGTTGCTTGTATGCATGCTATAATCAGCATATATATGCCAAACATCCTTAAGTTCTAACGTGCCTTTTAATGGACATTTCTCAATCTTAGTTGACTTGAAATGAAATTGCTCAAACAGGTTATTAGTGAAAATGATAACCATTGCTATTTTAAACTGTGCATTGCATTGCCTTATTGTTTACAGTTCGGGTTGTCCTGTTCTAATGCTTGCCTCATTGTTCATCAATGTCAGCCAACCAGTTGACCATTTTGATTATAAGCATATATGTGCATGTATATATGCTAACACTGTGAAAATCTTTCCAATCCTTTGACTTTCTTCCATATTCTTTTTAGTTGATAATTATCTCTGTTTCAGGAGGAATCACAACTTGCTAAGATTACTCGTGACAGTGCTAAGATAACAGTTGAGCAGGTTCATGGTTTGATGTCACAGGTACAATACGTCGCTTTGTTTACATTGTTACCCTTCTTACATGTTACTATAGTTGAGCTTTTGGATTGCTGAAGATGGTTCTCCCTCTCTTTTAGGTTATAAAGGATATTCTTTTCAACACTGTTCGTCAGTCCAACAGATCACGGGCAGAGTCATCTGGTCCCGAACCATTGGTTGAATCATGATCTAATGGCTGACAAATTATGCCTCTCGTTATGCAGATCTGGTAGTTAGGCTTAGAATTTATTGGAAGTTTTTGCTCTTCACAAATACTGCGAGTCATGGCAATGCGACGACTGAGCTTGTCAGACTGTGGTTGTAGAAAACACGTGCATGCAAGAGAGAGTTTATGTTTACATCCATCCTTGTACTCTTGAGATTAATGATAGTAATTTTTTGTGTTTATCTTCTTTTCTCTGTCGGAGACATTTATCCTTGCCCAGGAGAATGCAGTAGACTTATTTGACATGGATTTTGATGCTTATGTAAGAATCCCAAGTTTATGGGTATATTGAAATTGGAGTATCGGGTGAGCACCGAGCATATCCACTTGTAATTCCTAAACATAGATCCCTGAGTGGATCGAGTTGAATCATGTGTTAATTACTTCTATCTTGCTCTTGATCGACTCCAGCTGACTTGATAGGTGCTAATAGTCGAGCTTGAGTTGATAGATGTTATATAAACTCGACTGATATGACTAGCCAAAGAGTGTTTATAGGCCAAGAAAGATTTGGCTGATCGATTGTGGAAGAAGTGTGCTCAATTATTTAGGAGTACACAAGACATCTTCTCCCTTCGACTCATAAAAAAAATTACACTGTTAAAACTACCTGTTTATCTTCAATTTTAATGCATAAGCAAATAATATTTTATACTCTGTACATTCCAGTACGGTTCCAAAAATATGGCGTAATAAAAGACCTTTTGACGATTCAAGAGCGTTAAGGAAGAAACTACTTCATGAATATGTCTTCCTCTTCCACTGCACTCACTCCTACTTCTTCTCTTCCTAAATCCAACTCTTCAAAAATGGAATACTTATATGAGATTACTTGTATGTCTGTCTGATGATAAAGTTTCTTTTATTAGTCTTCCCCTTGTAAATCCATATTCTACATAGATGAAGCCTAAACAGTCTCTTTCTAGAACTGTTAAGAGTCTTGTTTCTCCATCCAAATCTCAAGTTAAAGAATATGTTCAAGTCTCCAAGTTTGACCAGTATCTGCTACCTGCAACTGAGCAAGAGTAGATGGTTGCTCTTGAAATTCCCTCCCATCTACCTAGGGAATGGTTATCTACAAGATATACGCATATCCACTTTGGTGCTGTACGGATTGCTCTTACCCGTCATGGCAGAAAGGGTTTACCTGCAGTTTCCCCGATTGCTTTACTTAATACTCGTTATGCTGACTATCAGCATGCTTGTGTTGCAACCATGGAAACTACTCTCAACGCTGGAACTGTAGTGTTCACTATGTTCTCCAATTTCAACATGCCTATCAGGGATCCACAGCTGATGAATGCTTTGAAAATTCAAGTTCAGATTGTTGGAGCAGTTCCATCTACTGTCATTTACGCAGCTACTTTACATTACCAGATGATGAATCGGATTCAGAATCACTACCTTGATTTCACACATTTAGGGACTGAGGATGCTCTCTTTATCTAGGTGGATACAGATCATGTGCCATCTGTCACTCATGTGCCCAGACAGATCCCCAGATCTGAGTTGATAAAACTTATCCCAGCAACTTGGATTACCAGTTATGAACAGAAGCATCTTGGTAACAAAAACGCTCAACCTGTCCAATCCACTGAGCCCTTATTTCTGAAGAAGCCTTCTGGAGAAGTGGAAATCCACTTCAGGAAAAAATGCCAAAGAAGCCACAGTGTTTTCCCACTCAATTCTCTTTGGAGAATGAGATAGTCCCTATCCAGGCTTTTGATGCAAATGGCAGACCTATCTATGATAGGATGGATAGTGATGGACACATCTATTGGGACACATGCTCGTGTTCTCGGTATTTTCGAGACACTGATCCTTATCAGGATGATTATGGTTCCCGGCGATCTAGAAAGAAAAAGGGAAAGTATCAAAGGCAGCTTAACCAAGCTTTTGAGAATCAGAATGATCCAACCGTTGGTCTTCCTGGCGAACCCTTTGGAAAGTTTGACTATTATGTCAAATTTACTCCTCCTAAACACACTGATGAACCTATTATTCCCACTGGATGGGATGAAGATGAAGATGATGATCATGATCATGAGCCATATCATAAAAGGTGGGACTGGTCTAGTCAACCATCACCTCCTGTTTCTCAGACGGCTTATATGTTTCATCCACCAGCACAAGATGTTTTTCCTCCTCTGGGGTCTTTTGACAAAAATCACTCTTCCCACTCTTGGAAAATACCCAATCCAACCTCTTGAAGGTCAGATGGATCTTTAGATCAACTTTCTCCTACAGAAGCAGTATTAAATTGGCAATCGGAAAATGCTTTAAGTCAAAACAATTTGCTTAAAAAGATTTATCAGAGTCAACAGAAGATTGAGGCCACTCTACAACAACAAACCAAACCATACTTAACCCCATACAAGCCTGCATACAGAAAATTCAACAGCTTCACAATGAAATCATGACCCTGCTTGAAAACAAATTACCTTTTGATTCCCAGGAAAGAGAGATTCGCTCCCTAAAAACACAGCTATCTTCCTTGGAACGTCAAGCAATAGTATTTGTACTACCATCCACACCATACTTCCCTTCAGCATCCATAAAGCCCTTACCACTTGACTTATCAACCGAATCTACTGTTTTTGGATCCAGTAAAGCTTTCTTTTCTCCAAAAGAATGGGAAAGGAAGCTCAGGCCTCCAAAGCCAAAGTTTAGATATGTGCCAAAACAACTCAATTTGTGCAATCTACTCCTGTAACCTCTGAGCCAAAGCCGACTATTACTCAACCTTTACCTACTTCCATGACGGAATCACACTTTGAACCAAAACCCTCACAAATGATGGCCAAAAATCCCATATCATAATTTTTGCAACACACTATACAACACAAGCCTCCCTCTTTCCCAATTATCAAGGAAACTCTATCCTCTGATGAGTCCTCTGACAATTCTACTGATGAATCCTCTTATCAAGATTGCCCTCATCTCTTTATGGCAGCAAATTCTGGCCATGGCCAGACATCATCTTTTGGCCTTTCCAGTCAACAACAACCTGGAGGAACTACTAAACCAATGGCTGAGGAAGTTATTGATGAAAGTGATGAAAGTCCTAATCCGAATACAGAATCGTTTTCATCGGCTTATCCTTCTACAACAAATGCCTCCACAAAATTCACTTTTGATGACATTCCTCCTTCGCAATGGAAGAAGAGGTTTTATGAAATTCTCGCATGGGCTTATTCTAAGTTATTAAAACCAAATATGGCGCACGCTACTGTAATTCAAGCCTATGCAATCCGATTCACTAGTTTTCTTAGAGACTTGTATATTAATCTTGGTGAATATAGACAAATCTGGAAATTATTGCAATTATGTACGGTTGATGCTTTCTTCCAAGTTATACATTCTGAATTCTGTGGAAACATAGATCATCTTAGAGACACAGCTCGAGAAAAGTTTTTCAGACTCAAATGTTGTTCTTACAAGCCTAAGGATATGGAAAGACATTTCTGAGATGATGTTCAAAGGTACTATGTTATTGGCGGATTCGATGATGCTAATGTTAAGCAAGCTTATTTGAATTTTATTCCTGATCCACTTGGCCAAGAAACTCTTCGAGTTCTTGAACTTCAAGGACAAACCCTGCAACAAACATCCCTTGGAGAACTTCAGGGATGGATTATGAAAACTTTGAAGAAACTTTGTATACAGACAGAGTTTCTCAAGGAAGTCACAAGCAGTAAATTGAAGAATGCTTGTACTATTCCAATCTTACAGATCAAATGCAAACATTCTATGAAGAATTGTGATTGTTCCACGAAGAAGAAGTTTCACAAGAGAAGATTCAGGCCAAAATTTCAAAGATCTGAGAAGTCTTTCTTCAAAAGAAAGAGACGCAAATTCTTTAGAAGGAAATATTCTACAAAGAAAGGAAACAGATGCTTCATCTATGGAAAAAAAGGCCACCTTGCAAAAAACTGTCCTAGCAAAAAGAAGGACAAAATCCTTCAATCCAGTAATTCTTCCCACAAAAATGTGGGAGCCACATCAAGAAGTTTTTCAATCTGCCAACGACTATTTTACCACTGAACTTATCAGTAAACCAGTAAAACTTTAGTTCTTTTCGGAACTCAGTCTTTACCACAAGTTTATTGCGTCTTCCTCACCAGAGAAAGATATTGTCATTGGATTTGATCTTATTCGACAGCTATGGCAAAAATGAGTTATTCCTCTATCTGATGGTTTACGGTTCAAGTCCTATTATGTTCCATACCTCCAACTAGGTGTACATTTTTCTCTGCTACCCTACCAAAATATTACTGAAATCCTTATCCGAGATTGTTGTGCAGAATCTCACACAGATTTTCTTACCAAATGCACAAACCCCGTATGGAAAAACCTAGATTTCTTCATTTCTCTCATTTTTAAGAAAAATGAAGACACTAACCCTGCAAAAGCCAGCCACAATGTAATGAATCTTGAACACCTTCAACTTGCTACCAAAGAACTTGCCCAGTTACAACTGGAAGGACTTATTGAACCAACAACTTCTCCATAGGCACGTCACGCCTTTTATGTTAACAAGAGAAGTGAACAAGTCAGAAGAAAACTCAGATTAGTCATTGACTACAAACCTCTCGATGCCTTCATTGCTGATGAAAAATTTCCTCTTCCAGATACAAAAACCATGTTTCCACATCTATCCAAAGCTAAGGTCTTTTCAAAGTTTGATCTTAAAGCAGGATTTTGGCAACTAGGTATTGCGCCTGAAGAGCGATACAAAACAGCTTTCCGAGGATGAAATTTCTCATGAGCAGTTGTTATCCTAATTTACCGATATTGTCAAGAAATATAGCATTATGCTTTCTCAGAAGAAAATGGTGATTGGGACAAATGAAATTGATTTCTTGGGAATGCACATTAAAGATGGTCAATATTCGTTACAGTCTCATGTTGGCCATGAGCTTTTGAAATTCCCAGATGAAAATCTTTCAAAGACTGAAATTCAACAATTTCTTGGAATTGTTAATTACGTGGCAGAATTTGTGGATCATCTAGCCCCTATTATCAGGCAACTCCAGGATATGTTAAGGAAAAATCCTCCTCCTTGGTCTTCAGCTCAAACAAAAGCTGTTCAAGTCATTAAAGAAAAGGTGTCCTTATTACCTTCATTACAGATTCCTATTGACGGGAAAAGAATACTTCAGACGGACGCAAGTAATTGCTTTTGGGCAGCTGTCTTACTAGAACAGAAAGATAGAAAAAGAAGACTCTGTGGATATAAAAGTGGATCATTTTCTGACGTAGAAAAACACTACCATTCCACTTTCAAGGAAATCTTCGCTGTTAAAAGAGAAATTGAAAAGTTTCAATTCCATCTCATTGGTCACCACTTTCCCATTGAAATGGACATGTCTACTTTTCCGAAGATGCTCAGCTTTAAAAGAAAGCAGATCCCTCATTCCTAGTTACTCAGATGGGTAGAATGGTTTTTTTAACTTCACCTTCGAAGTAAAGCACATCAAAGGCAAAAATAATCTCCTCCCAGATCTCCTGTCCAGACCAAAATTATCTCCCCCTCAGGCTATACAGATTCCCATTGTTTGCATGATCCAACCCTTCAACTTTGTTCATAATTCTCCGTCAGATCTTCAGCAACTGATGCAAGCTAAAACAATCAAAGTCAGAGCAAAAGAATCCCTATTCAAATATCAATCTATTCTGATTCTTGAACATGGCATTGATGTTCTTGGCAATTTGGGATTCCATCCAGATTATCCCTTTCTCACACTATTCAGGTCCAACCAATTCAATTAAAACATTTTCAGAAGCATCCCTGAAAACTATGTTTTTTGCAAGGAATTATTATGCTTTCTTTGGTATCTACTGGAGTTATATCAAATTGGCATATGTTTTCCAATGCATAAAATGACCAGTTATCTCAGGCATCTAAAAACTTGTTCGAATGTCTTTACGACATCAAGGTACTATGCAAATGATTTCTTTGAATGGTTCTACCCACTTGATCATTGGATCAAGATGTTTGAAGCTTACTATCTGAAACACAAAGATCTCAGAACTTCTGTAGAAAATCTCCATGTTATTCTCATCTTCCAAAGACAAGGATACTTCACAAAGCTGAATGCTTATTACCATTTCTCACATATCAAAGAATATTCTTTTTTCCCCTTTGATCTCTTTAAAGATTGGGAAAAGTATCCAAAAGAATTCTGAGAATTCCAGCGGAGAATGGTATAAATCAATCAATCCATTCCCCCTGAGATTTGGCCAAAGATTGAAGATGATGCTCCTTGGGAATTCCTCCCTAGTGATTATTGGAAAAGGATCCAGAAAGATATTGAAATTCATATATCCAGGTTTGACAAGATAAAAGGCATGGCAAACACATTAGTTCCTTACTGGGCCTCAAAAGTCCAAGAACCGCAAACTAATCTTGATGATGATGCGCTATGGATTCAATTATTTTTGGGCAGACCTTCCCAAAGTCTTGACATTACCAGTAAGTACTATCAATGGACTCAAGAAGGACAATCTACTCGGAAGAGACTCTTTGAAGCAAATATATCTTCCTCAGCAGCAGGACCTAGTAGTTCTACAAGTCTCACAAAATCAAGCAAAGGAAAAGAAAAGAAATCTCAATCGCCAGATTAGACTGATAGTGCATTTCAAGTCTCCCAAGATCCGAACGCCATTGATCCTGATTTACTAGAACATTTAGAAGAACAAGTATGGCAGGAGCACCTAAACCCAGAAAATCAGCCATGGTGGAAGCACTTTGGATACTCATCAGATCCAGATGATCCAGATGTCCCTGGACCAGAAGCAAATCTTGGAATGCCATAATCTTATCCAAAAGGAATCTATGCATGTGTGTCTGTATTATTGCTTCTTTATTAAAGTATTACTCACGTGTCTTTTGAGTTATGTTTGTCGGTCATATGTTTTTAACTTTTTGTATCTTTATTTACGCGTGTTAAAGAATGTAGGCCATATGTCGGATACCTTATAAAATTATTGGAGTCTGTGACGCATGAGTGACGTCACTCAGTTTTTCTGTGCCCTCACCCCGTTACCTATATAAAAGGTGTGCTTGTAACCTTGGAAGGCAGAGTTGGTGAAGTAATAAGCTAAGCTCTTTGTATTATCTCTCCATGTCTTTCTAAATTCTCTTTCTTCTTCTTTAGTACTCTATGAATCCTTGAGCTCTCAG